>NDGN011446900.1:3105-13290 GCA_002564285.1 Tympanoctomys barrerae
AGCTGCTTCACGCCGCCTTCTGCCTGGAGCCTGGAGCTGCTTCATGCCGCCTTCTGCCTGGAGCTTGCCTTCAATTCAACTCCAAATGTTTTTCTGTTTTTCCCTGTGCAATTTTCCTAGTAAGCCAGGTCTCTGATATATTTCACTCCTTGTCAGGAGACTAAATTATTTAAAAGCCCAGCCCTGGTATTAAGATGCTGCGCTGAACAGTGACAGAGCACAGAGCAGAAGATTTTAAAAACACTTTCAGAGAAGCACGTTTTAGTTTATGTTGTCCCGGCCTTCATTTGCTCTCCAAGACTGTGTCATAAAACTTTCATGAACATTCACTTTCTTTGCCTTCCATAGTCCTTGTCTGCTCTGCGCTTTAACTGCCTGTTCTCGATGGTCTTGGATTTTGTTAACTACTGTCTCCTTCTTTAGTGCATTATCCAAGGTCCTAAGAGCACATGCCTATGCAAGACCGGCCAGGAACCCCTAAGTCACTTTCTAATCCATTCTCATAAAATCCTCTTGAGATACTTGTGTCCTTCTTTGATCAGTGATGAACTAGAATGACACCCACTAACAGAGCCAAGCAAGGAGCAGCTCTACCTGCTAAGGCGCCTAGGTCAGGAGGACAGTGGCCTCAGGGACAGCTTGGCCTGGTGACCTCGGACAGCTTGACAGCTTGGCCTCTCTGTACACACTGCTGTGAGCTGATGAGGTGAATCTGAGGGACATCTGTGGCAGGCCCGACCTTCAAAGGCTGACACCAAGCCCTCTCGGTCACACTGTTTCCCCGTGTGGCCCTGTCCCAGGCACACCTGTCTGGGAGCTTCCATGGCTCACTCACCAAACGCAAGGTCTATTTGTCAGATTTTAAAGGATGAATAATTAGAACTACTCCCTACCTTGGAAGAACTTTTATTATTTTTACCACATTAATAGATTTGTAGAGAAAGGGAGAATAGAGCAGCATCGTTTGCAGGTGTTACTGACACATGAATTAGTGGAAACATTTCTTTTTAAAAGTAGAATTAATCTGTTAATTACTAAGAGATCCAAGGCCTGGAAGAGAGAAGTCTTGATGAACAAAACCAAATAACGTATAAAAACTAAAAGTGAATTGTTTTGTGGTAAATGTATATGAGTAAATCTGTAATAATATTATTTACCAATTTCCAGCATCTGCCAGGTATTGATTAATAGAGCAGATTTGAATAATGCTTTGTAGAAATATAATACTACATTTGTATTACCCATTAAAACTGGCAAGTCACCTAGAAGCTTCAATATTTCAATATTTCTTGAAGGGTAAATATTGGGGGGATTCAGGATACACAACACACACACACACACACACAATATAAAACATAGGATGCCAAGCCCACACTGTAATTTATCAACTGGGAAGGAAATTGGCATGTCTTTTCCTGCTGATTTATTGGTTAATTCCAACAATTCACTGTAGAAAAGGCCAACAATGAATTACAACGTGGGAAAAAAATTAAGCAGAGCCTTGAGAAAGGTATTTCAGTATCAGGCCTTTAGAAACAACTTACACAGTGATTTTACAGCCATCCTCAAAGCTAAGCCATTGACGCATGGGAAAGGCAGCACCCAGAAGAGAACAGCCAAGCAGGATGCCTGCCCCACCTCCCCCTCGCTCTTAGAAGAAGGGCCGACTTACATGGGGGTGGGACAGCCCTCGTCTGCAAGTTGGCATCCAATTCCATTCCACTGCACCTACTCTTTGCTGTAAGAATTGTGTGGAAGGCAGAGTATCAAATGGGCATCACCACAGGGTGGTCCGTGCTGGAAAATCGGCTCTAGGGGTAGAGACCCTGGTCTCCGGTCGGAAGGAGGCAGAAGCTCTCAGCTGGAAGCCTCTCCCTGCTGCGCAGCCACAGGCCGAACCCCAAGGCCCAGCACCTGGAGACAACTGAGGAAAGAAGCTTCCCTACCCAAAACGCCACTTGTAATTCCTCAGACGTGACTTAACCAGGCAGCTCACCGTCTTCAGAGGTAACCTATTTACAACCCCTGAGATGCAGGGACGGTGGCCTCCAGCGCTCAGTGAGGCCAGATCACAACGCCGAGGAGTTGTCGCACACGATTCGGGTGTCTCTGTGAAGGTATTCCCTTGTGTGTTTATCTTGCATTTAATGAGATTCACAGTTAAATTGGTGCCTTGGAAGAAAGCCAGTTGGCCTCTATACCGTAGCTGGCCACCAAGCAGCTCTGGTAGAAAACATGGGACCGCACCTCCATCCCAGGAAGAGGAGCTCGCGAGCGTGGCTTGCATCCGGGAGCCGGAGCGGCGCACTTGCTGGGTCCAGCCTTGGAGCCTGAGCTGTGGCGTGGCTATGCTCAGGTCTCCAATCTGCCAGCCCGATTGATATCATGGCCAGCCAGCGTCTGCGATCACGTGAGCGGACCCCCAAAATGGACCTCACGATGCTGAATCTGTTTGTCTGGGGACCCCTCCCGGAAATAGTGTAAAAGGGAATAGAAAACTAGAAAATACGGCACGCGTGATGTGTAGTGCTGATGTTGGCAGATGGCAACACTATGCTTCTCCTACACTGCTTGCCGGAAGTACGCCCCACGCCCAGCCATAGGTCACTACGCTGCAAGCAGGGAAGAAGGGGCAGGGCTAGGTTGTGTGCGCTCCACGCCACGCACGCCGTGCATTGTATTGGCTTGCATCCACAAACACTAGTGGCTGCGCGGGGAAAAAGTGATCATCCCTCTTCTATAAATCAGAAAAGAGAGCCGGGGAGGCTCGGCACTTGTTGAAGCCCCGTAGCTACCTACCATGGAGACCCCGCAGCGCAGCTCGGGGTCACAAGCACTGTGCTTCTTAGGATCATTGCTTGCTGTGCTCTTCTCTGACGCTTCCTGGTGTGACCCCATAGATTCTGGTGAGGCCTGTCTACCTACAAAGCGCTCCTTTGGCAATGGAAACTACTGCTGTGCGCAACTTACCCTCCACGAGGCTCTGTGCTACAAGCATGGCCTACACCCCGTGCTGTTCACATCTTAACTATGACAGAGAGGTACCAGCACTTCTATTTGTCACTGAGGCTCAAAGGAAGCAAGCGACAGGCCCCAGGCCCAGGGGGAGCACAGTCAAGCCAGGATCCAGGTCTAGGTTTTTGTGTCCTATGTGCTCTCTTAGTCCCCACGGGGCCTCCCATGCATTATCTTAGGAATTCTCTGGCCATGTGAGCTCACAAATCCCAACCCTTGGTTTGCAAACAGCAAGCTCCCAGGATGCCCAGCTTCCCTCTCTTTGGCTCCAGCCGATGGCAGCCTAAGGGCTGGTGGGCTGCTGAGTGCTATTTCCCGGGTAGGAAAAAAAATGCTCCTAAAGAAAGAACTGGTTGGGCCTGGAGAGATAGCTCAGTAGAATAAGCACTTGCCTGGCAAGTGCAGAGTCCTCAGTTCAAACCCCGTACCACAAAAAAAGAAAAAAAGAAAGAACTGGGTAACTGCGGCCGATTCCTGCATGGCTTTCTGTCCACCCTGGTCTCCTGGCAGCCCCTTGTCTGCTGTCCTCTCTGCACAGTGGTCTCCGCCACTGCCCTGCCTCTCCCTGTGCATTCTGGCTGTGTCCACCTGGTGTGGACAATGGCTGGGCTGGAAGAACTTTGCTGTGGGTTTCCCTGCCCACACTGCTATCTAATCAGTCCAGGCATTGCTGCCCAAAGTTACACCCATGTCCCAAAAGAAGAGAGAAAAGAAGCCGAGCTGGAAGGAACAAGCACAAGCCAAGTGGGTGCTTGCGCACCAGGACGCGGACAGCTCTTCCGGCCGGCCGAGATCGCCACGGCTGCCTGTCCTGCCCCTGCCCGGGCAGCGCTTGATGAATCCCCTTGATGAATGTGCCTCCGTGGGCTCCGGGAAGGGGAGCCCATTTGTTACTGGGGAGAGTGACAGAAATCTATCCAGCCAGCTCATCATCCCACCGGCTCAGCGATTTATAGCGTCTTCTCCCAAGGTCACCTGCACCAGCAACCAAACAAAAGTGCTCGCCTTGCCACTGTCCCACGCGACCTGACAAGCACCCCAGGACACAGGTTACCCAGGAACCTTTTCAATTAATTTGCAGCCGCTTAGGCAGGGCCCTCATGGGCCTGGCACAGTGCACATTTGTCACAGGCTGCCAGCACGGCAATGTCATAACCCCATGTTTCCAAAGAACCACTTACTCTTCTTCTTTTAAATTCACTTCATTCAGATTTTTCTTTTCTCCGAAGATAAGGAAACTACAAGAAAGGACAACAATCACTCTTTGTGATTCAGGAGAGAGCGTTCCCTTCTGATAAGCTGCCTATACTTCCTCCATCACAGCTGGCAACTGTCTGAAGCAATTAAAAGCCTGCCGAATTCTCCTGGAAAGATGCCCCCAGAGTGTTGGGCACCGGGACCAGGTCTGCTACGTATGGCAGCCGGCAGCAGCAGGAATGCGCAAAGGCAGGGGCCAAGGAGCTAGGTGGGAGGAGGGGCGGGAGGAGCCATCAGGAAGTGAGCCCCGAGAGCACCAGCGAGCAGGGCCATAAGGAGGAGGGGGAGCGATGCTCAGCTATGTCCTCTGGGCTCTGGACACTCAACTCTGTGACAATGGTCACCGGAGACTGGGGACTCTGACAAGCATCCACAGATTTGGCAACAGGCTCAAGAGCTGGGTGAGTCCCCCAGAAAGCACAGCAATTTTCCTGAGGTTGCCTGTGGACACCAGGTTAGGAACACCCCATAAGTCCCACGGAGTTACTCAGCGACCACCTGTCTCAGAGTCTGGCTAATAGCCTCTAGAGACCTTCTAATGTCCTTTGCTCTTAATCTATACCAGTCAAGTTACTCTTCTTACCAACTTCATTTCTCACAAGCATCAAAGAGAACAGTAGGTAACACACCACGATGTCCTACGTCCACGCGCCACTTTCTTCCCACTGAGTTTGGGCTGGGCCTCAGTACCCTTTCCAAGAGATGCCCATGTACTTCCCTAGGAACAGGCTTGTCCTGGCATGTGGCACTGCTCACCTGTGTCCCACCTGATCTTCTATCTCTCTCAATTCCCTTGCACCCAAGGCTGCAGCCACCTGGCTGGTTCTGCACAGCACAGGACCCAAGGCGAGCAGAGTGGGGGTGGCTCCTGGGCATGCTGTGCAGCCTCCACCCGCTCTTCTCCTGCTGTGGCAACTCAGAGCCACGTGGTCCAGGGTGCAGGGCCTGAAGGTGGATGAGGCAGCCCCATGGCACAGCACTGCCCTGACTGAGCAACCTCCCTTTCCTGAGGAGCTGGTGAGGTATAGGGTTTGTCCCTTCATTGCCCTGCTTGTGCTGAGCTGCTAGTCAACATTCTGTGGGCCCAGACAGATCTAGAGCTGTCTTGAGTCCATGCACACCTGAATCAGCAGCTGGCTTCCTGCCGCGATTTGGGTCAGAAATGTCCCTAGTGCTCAGGTCACTAAAGGCTCCATGGCCCTGGTGCTTCTGGAACCCCACGGGCCCTGTAAGAGTAGAGCTTGAGCAGAGTAGAATCCAGTTCCAGCGTTCTGAATCAACGTGTCACACATCCGTATGAGCCTAGCGTCCCCGAAAACAAGCTTTCGTTTTTCTGTCTCAGCCTGGAGCTCAAATCCTGATTCCTTTCAGCAGCAATCCACAGGCAACAGGGGAGACTGTGGTGTGCTCATATTTTTGTCTTACTCTTCCAGTTGGGATATATAATGTTCAGAGCTCTTGCATTTGGAAGCTGAAAGAAGGGCCCAGACTTTGAAATGGTGTCTTGGTTTTACTGTTTTGCTTTTTGTTTTCTTTTTTAAACTAAAATTTTATGAAGCTTGTAGATGAAACAATAAATTTCTAAATTTAAACGAAAAAAGTAGAACCTGATAGAGAAGGCCGTCATTGGAGGCGCACCTGTGTAGGGGCTTGGGGAGCCCAGCCCCTTCCTCCCTCCCTCTTTGCCTCTCAGCTGTTCAAGGGAAGCAGGCCTCTGCGCTTTACTTCCCTCCTTCTGTGCCAGTGTCCCTGGACTGACACCTCTGAAACCCTGAGCCAACACAAACCTTTCCTCTTTATACTCCAGCTATCTTGGGTCTTGCCACAGCAGTGGAAAGCTGACTGACACTGCCCTCCACTGAATTTCTCTTTTTACTTAGCATAGCAGAAGAGGGAGGAGAACTGCTTACTGTTTCTTCCCCTGTGGGATGACGGCTGTTCCACGCAGAGTGAGTGGATCAGTGGCCGCACTAGCTCTCAGAGACAGACCTCCTGACTCTGAGCTGGAAATTCACCTCCTACGCTACCTGCTGCACTTGCTGCTGCCCTCCTCCTCCTCCACACTGAGCTGCAGGGAACAGCGGGGTCCCAGCCCTAGATTTGCTTTGCTCCCTGATGTAGAGTAGCCAGGGAGGCAATGCGCGCATGCTCTAAACAACAGGACTGTGAGACTCAGGAATTATCTTTAAAACCAGACTCTGTCTCCTAGTAACAAGGCCTCCTTTCTTGTGGTTTACTCTGAATCAGCCATCGAGGATTAGCAGGCAGAGATTCTCAGGGTAGCATCAGGCCTGATTTTCTCTCCTTCTTGATTGATTGATTAATTAGTTATGTGCATTTGCGTCCAGCAGGGAGTCCAATGACAGCTGTGACATGAAAATTACTGGAAAGTTACAAAAATATGTAGCAGTGTTGACTGGTTGAAATGTAGTACCACGGATTGATTAGAAACAGACACATGTAACGATCACATCTTGAAATTACCTGTCACTGTGGAGGCCTTGAGAAGCATTTTTTTGATTAGGAGGAATTAATCAGTCTCAGGCTAATCACCTGCAAAGAAATGGGTGAAGTCCCTCTACTGTTTTTTCCACTTTGTCTCCCTCTCTGGAATCCTCGAGTCAAAGATGATTCAAAATGGAGACAAAATGATTTCTAAAAATTCACCTCAGGTTATTCCCTGCTTGTGACTTCTGTTGGTCTGCTGGGGGGCCCAAGGGAGATTTTCCCAGGGGAGGCCACAAGGTTAGAGAACGCAGGCGTGCAAGGCATCAGCACCAGCAGTGGGCAGTGAGGAGCGAGCCGAGAGCCCGGGGCATGATCAGCCTGCGTCTGTATCCTGTCCTGTTGATACAACTTGCTACCTCGTGTTTACATTCTTAGGTAGTGCCGTAACCAGCTCACGCGTGCCTGTTCACCTGTGCTAAGTCATGGCTGTTACTGCACCCCACTGTGCGCCTGTGCTAGGCAGGTGGGGTCACATTCTCAGATGTCCTGAGAGGGCCCTGAGCTTTGGGGCATGTGAGTGGTTCCCCGTAGTCTCGTATCGTGCTTAGACAACAAACAGCGGGCCTTGACTTCTAAAGCACACCTCGTCTTTAGCGCCCAGCGCATGGAGCTGTGTCTTCTCTCCGTCCCCTCTTTGCCCCCCCCCACGCGTCCCCCTCACCACAGGGCCTTGACAGGGCTCTTTCCTGTTCTCAGCTTCTCTCTCTTTCCAATTCTTTCTTATTCTTCAGGCTTCCTGTAGTCTCACTGTCCTGGAAGAACACGCCAGGACCTCCTGACCGTGTGAGACTGCCTTTCAAGCCTGTCCTCGTACCCTATGCACCACTTTATAACACCTATGCCAACTATACTCTTTGTCTGTGTATACAATTAGGAATTACTTTCCCTTCCCTTGATTAAAAAGTCCAGTTCCACGAGGACTATAGCTTCTTCCGCTTCCTGCTCAGGATTTCTTCTCTCGCGGAGCTCCCCTGGCAGAGAGCTGCCCCTTGATTTATATGTGATGAAGTAGCCGGGGAGAACTTGAGTCAAAATCACAACAAGGCATTATTTTTCATGTTTTGCAAAGAGAAGAGGTACAGGCAGAGAGAAGCTTTGGAAAGAGAAGACGTACAGGCAGGAAAAAGCTTTCAAGGAATCTGAAGCTTAGTGCAATTTCCAGGCAGTAGACATCCTGTCCACAAATAGCACAGGGCCTAAAAGCTCCATCCTGCAGGCTTCACCACCGAGATTCTCAGGTGCTTTCACAGACGTGGGCAGTCACAGTTCAGAAGCTCTGAGTGTCTGGTGCCTCACACGCCCCAGAACTGATCAGCCTTGTGCTCCCCAATCTCTTCCGAGTGCAGTCAGGCTAGGAACATGAGGACACACGCATTAATAATGGCCAGCCGTGTCGGGGGCTCAGCAGACTCACTCTAGAGGTATTAATGAAGAAACATTTACAGAAGATACAATTTACAGAGGTGCGGGCAGGTGTCAGGAGCCGACACAGCGTGGTGAGGTGGCCCAGGAGCTAGCGACAGCTGGGAGCTGTTACTGGACTGGGTCTGAGGTGGTTTGGGAAGGAGGCAGGGGAGAGGCCCTCAGGAACAGGGTGCCTGGGCAGGCAGACCTTCTGACCAGCCGTGGGGGAGCACGGCCACGGAGCACTTCCTCCAGCCACGTGGACTGACTGTCTCCTTCAACAACTGGTGGGGTGAGAGCTACATTTTCTCTGGGTGAGCAAAGGACATACAGAGAGGCCAGCTCACTGGCTAGAAGCCACGCCGCAGACGGGTCAGCGGCAGAACTGGAGTTCACACCTGGAACACTGAGCCCACAGCTGTTTGCTTCTCCAGCCTCTTAGATTTCAAAGGAGCTCTGACCTGGGAGAGAAGTCTTAAGACTGTGGCTTCCTGGGAACAACTCGCTCATGCGCGGCCAGGAGAGAAGAGGCCTCTGTAGAGTGGGCCCTGAGTTAGCACTGAGCACACTGGGAAAGTTAACTTCACGCGGCCGTGGGTATTTTTTTCTTTTTGTATTTTTTAATTAATTTTATTGAGAAACAAATAGCAATGAGACAGTTTTAAAACCAATTAATAGGACAGTTTCAATAATTCACACACTGCACATTGTTGTCTTCATAATGGTTATTCATAGTACAAGATGCAGACATGATATCCTGTCCGAACACTATTAGTACAAGCCCTTCTTCTCATTGAATTAAGAGAAAGTAGCTGTATATCTATCCTATTTTGTATATACAGATCAAAATGGTCCTTAATTTGTATCTTCTTTTTTGTTTAGTTTTGTCAGAGATGGGTATTCCATTGCCATTTAAATATTGTAGGTGCATGAATTCAATAAAATAATCCAATATAGTCCAGTAGTCCATAACAGTAATGGGTTACCCATAGGACTGACAATGTCAGAAGTTGTTGACTTGAACCTTTTACACCTCGGCATATTAATATGGCTTTACTTTTTATGTCTTTATTCTTTTCTGCTAGATGTTTAAGACCAAGATAAAGCAAAACGTATATGACAAGAAATGTAACTTTGTATCTGCCAAGGTCAGTCAAATCCCCTCAGGATTTACACTGAAACCCTGGACCGCAGTCTGTAGATCCTTTGTCAGTGTCAGCCGTGTGAATTCACCCAGATGGCCCCAAGGCAGAGTGCTGGCTTGCGGGAGGTCTGCTGGACCTAACTTACTGTGCGGCGGCGGAGCAGGGCTGGAAGTGGGAGTCTGCGGGGGTGGCCTGGCCGGGGCCCTCTCCTTCGCTGGCTGTGCCCTGCTCGCCCTGCCTCCTGGCCACCATGCCATGAGCTGCTCTTCTCCACCAGGCCCACACCCCGTGCTTCCTGCCTCGGTGCTGGCTGAGAGGGGACTGAAATCCTGGGCCGAAATGTCCCTCTCTCTCCTGAAGCACTGAGTGTCATGTATTACACGCCAGTGACAAGAAAGTGACTACCACAGTGGGAACATCCACCTTCCTAGTAGCTGCATGGGGTGGGAGGCTGCCAGTGGCCGTGGTGATGCGCACGGCCACACTACTCAAGCAGCCTGGTCAGGTGGATTAAGCTTGTGACTGAAGCTGCACTCAAAGGAGCGCACGTGTGAGTGGATTGGAACCACCTGCGTCGCGATCGTGAGACGTGAAGCTAGAAGAATCTAAGCACAAGAGGAGACTGCTTCGCAGATTCGCGGGTCTCATAGTCCCCCTTGCTCTGACGGCTTGGGCATTTTACTTAGCAGTGAATAGTACTTCTAGTATCTGGTGTGTGAGAGTTAAAACTAGTGTCAATCACATGCTTTTTTTCTACATTCAGTAACTCACTGGTTTAATTCGTCTTGCTACTAAATTTAGAAATAACAGACACAGATATACAAAAAGAAAAAAAGAAAGGCCAACTCCAATTGTA
>NDGN011446913.1:0-11003 GCA_002564285.1 Tympanoctomys barrerae
GCGGCGGCGGCGGCGGCGGCGGCGTCGCGCTCGGCCATGGTCACCAGCATGGCCTCGATCCTGGATGGCGGCGACTACCGGCCCGAGCTCTCCATCCCGCTGCACCACGCCATGAGTATGTCCTGCGACTCGTCGCCGCCCGGCATGGGCATGAGCAACACTTACACCACGCTGACGCCGCTCCAGCCGCTGCCACCCATCTCCACAGTCTCGGACAAGTTCCACCACCCGCACCCGCACCACCACCCGCACCACCACCACCACCACCACCACCAGCGTCTGTCGGGCAACGTCAGCGGTAGCTTCACCCTCATGCGCGACGAGCGCGGGCTTCCGGCCATGAACAACCTTTACAGCCCCTACAAGGAGATGCCCGGCATGAGCCAGAGCCTGTCCCCGCTGGCTGCTACGCCGCTGGGCAACGGGCTGGGCGGCCTCCACAATGCGCAGCAGAGCCTGCCTAACTACGGTCCGCCGGGCCACGACAAAATGCTCAGCCCCAACTTTGACGCGCACCACACTGCCATGCTGACCCGCGGTGAGCAACACCTGTCCCGAGGCCTTGGCACCCCGCCCGCAGCCATGATGTCCCACCTCAATGGCCTGCACCACCCGAGCCACACTCAGTCCCACGGGCCAGTGCTGGCTCCCAGCCGCGAGCGTCCCCCGTCCTCCTCGTCGGGCTCGCAGGTAGCCACATCAGGCCAGTTGGAGGAGATCAACACCAAAGAGGTTGCCCAGCGCATCACCGCAGAGCTGAAGCGCTACAGCATCCCACAGGCGATCTTCGCTCAGAGGGTGCTGTGCCGTTCTCAGGGGACGCTCTCCGACCTGCTCCGGAATCCAAAACCGTGGAGTAAACTCAAATCTGGCAGGGAGACCTTCCGCAGGATGTGGAAGTGGCTGCAAGAGCCTGAGTTCCAGCGTATGTCTGCCTTACGCCTGGCAGGTAAGTCCAGGGGCGCAGCCAGAAGCCAGACTGTTGGGGACAGGCAAAGGGCTGAAGTCCAATCTCCCCTTCACTTCTCTGTTTTCTCTTCATCTCTCTTACACGTTTCCTCTTTCTATGCCTCTATTTCTTTTCTTCCATTTTATCTTTCCTTCTGTTTTCCCTTTTCTTTTTTTCACTTGTTCCTCCTCCTGTCTCTCTGTTCTTGTCCCTGAGCTTTCATGTACCGCCACCCCCTGATTTCATTTGCTCTCTTCCAGTGTGCCAACCTTTGCCCTTATTTCTGACTTTTCCTAGCGGTAGGACACGGGATGGGGGCGCGGTCTCCACTAGTTCTCCTTTCCCGGATGCATCAGAAACGGGGGATGGCGCTCAGCCTTATGCACTTAGAACTCTTAGACAACACATTTCAGATTTCTAGGTTGCCTCATCTTTCTAGGAAGTGGGTGAGGAGCTTTGCTTCTTGGGAGAGAAAAAACAAGCGCTCTCTCCGCTCCCCTCCTACCCATTATATCAGTCAAATTCTTTGGTCGTTGGTGGGAGACATAACCTTGTCGGCTGGGCAACGCCAAAGACAGGATATACCACCGCTCCCGGAGTCCATCTCTGCCTAGTGTTGCGTAGGGACTTTGTGACCTGGCTTGACTCAAGGAACGAGCTTTGGCCAGCTCGTTGTCAGTGTCTACAGCAAGGGGAGGGTACAAGGACGAAGGTTGGGACTTGTATATTCATCGCTTTGGGAGGACGAAAGAGGAGAGACTCAGCCCAAACACCCTGCTTCACTCCCCAGCCGGCGTCCTTGCCCGGCTTCTAATGTTGACTAGGATTTGCTGAGGTGTGGCGGGACTCTGGCAGAAGCTAAGAGCTCAAGAAATTAAGATGCAGTTAATTCATCTCGGCCGTAGGCTGCAAGCTCCGCCTTTGCATTAAGCGGGCGTTGATTGTGCGCTTGGCCAGGCGACGGGGAGGGCTGTGTGTCCACGGGAGGGGACGGGTCGACGCGCGGGTTACATTGTTCTGGAGCGGGCTCGGCTCTTTGTGCCTCCTCTAGCGGCCGAGCCGCGAGGTACAACCCTCTATTGTTCTAGGAGCGCAGAAACCTCCCGTGTGCGCGGCGGGCGCGGGAGCCAGGGCAAAAGACGCAGCACTAGCTGCGACTGGTATGTAACTATGGCACTTTTATGCTCGAAGACCCCGCGCCACGCGCCTGTCTACTGCTCAGGACTGAAGCACGGAACAACAGGGACAAAGTGTCCAGACCCCCCAACTGAAGAGGACTTACGATACCCTATTGCAAATCCGTAAAGGCAGCTTCTCTCGGCTTCTGGGGGCGGGGGTCAAACTTGCGCTCCAAGAAAACAATTCAGTTCTCGATGTCACTGATTTGCATAGTGTGAATGTTTGAACACGCGCCGTTGCAAACCCGCGCACATAAGGCGCATTCTTAGGCTCCACTCAGGCTCTCCGGCGCCGCTGGATCCAGCTTGTAGGGTGCACTACCATGCGCTGGACGGGGCTGCCGGATATGACAGGCAGCATATGCACTCCAACTTGGCGAGGGGGCGTTTCCATTCTGACAGCCTGCTCCCTGGCCGGCTGCTGAGGGATTTCCATCTCCACTCAGTAACCTCCTCCTAGTGATTTAAGGAGGTGAAGAACATCTTTCCGCCAAAGAGCTTCCCCCAAATCTTTGGGCTAGGGATACTTTTGAGTCAGTTCATAAGTCTGCTGTTTATTCATTCATATTCTCTCTCTCTCTCTCTCTCTCTCTCTCTCTCTCTCTTTCTCTCTCCCCCCCTCCCTCACTACCTCCCTCCTCGATTGCTCTCTGTCTTTTTCAGTTAAGTCTTCATCCTCTCCTATGATTCTCAGATTTGTTCTTGGTTCCTGACAAATATGAGGTGAGGAGAAATAAACTGTATGCTTACTGACAACCCCATGCAGTACCGCACCTCTTTGTTTTAGATTATCCCCAAGTGCTACAGGCCTTCCTAGGCCGGCTACAGCAAGGTCTGGTTTCCTGGGCAGTGGGATGGGGGACAGAAAGAACTTGCTCTTGAGGGTACAGTTAAAGGCAAAATGACAGCTATTCCCAGGCAGATCTCAGAGCGCTGCCGCCCCCTCACGCCTGTCGTGCAAAGGACACGGCTTTTGAAAACACGTGCCTGCTGCCTGTATAAGTCTAAAAGCGCAATGAAAGTGTGTACTATTAGCTTGTACAAAGGCACCGAGCATTGGTGGGGTGAGGAAGCATGTGGTATTTTGGAAGTTCTGGGGGTGACTCTGGAGGGCAGGTGTCCAAAAAGCATTGACCGAGCTGGGTGGGCTTTTCTGCAGAGGGAACACCTCCTCCCAGGAGCGAGTTCTGCGGCTGAGGACTCCGATTTGCTGAAGCATTCAAATGTGTGCCTGTTTTATTACCCTGAGTTGAAAAGGGACAAGGGCTTTAGCCTTTTTATCTGGCCATTTTATCAGCAGCTACAAGTGTGTTGAGTGGTTATTATTACATAGAAGGCTTTTGAGTTTGGGGTCAGTAGATCAGTCTCTTCAGAAACTGACTCAGAAACTGGGACTGGTAAGTAGGTATTATGTGCTCAGGAGCGCTAAGGGACAGAGGCAAATGGAGAAGAAAAGCGGAGGCTTTCTCCGCCTGGGTTATCGATCGGAATCCCTACCGGCGGCCGCCAGGGCCCACCCCCGTTAAGT
The DNA here is from genome assembly GCA_002564285.1 of Tympanoctomys barrerae. Taxonomy (NCBI): domain Eukaryota; kingdom Metazoa; phylum Chordata; class Mammalia; order Rodentia; family Octodontidae; genus Tympanoctomys; species Tympanoctomys barrerae. Next base: position 3,656 of record NDGN011446913.1, read on the forward strand.
CCCAGGGGTAAACTGGGCTGAGCTGGGCCCACTGCCCAGCCCCCATCCTGCCCAGATCTGAATCGTTTTCCTTTCACTTTCCTTTCTTTTTCTCACGGGTCCCTCTGGGTCCTACTAGTGTTCCAGGCAGAGTAAGGGGTTTAGGGACCTCAGAGTCAAGTCTGAGTCAGCCGGTAGCCGAAAATCCCACCGTTGGGCCAAGTACTTGGCGCCACTACCAAGACAGGACCCTTCTGCCATTCCTGCGTTTCCAGGTTGTATTCCGCTGCAGCCAAGCGTGATACTTTAAAGTGGGAAGGAGAAGACCTGGGGGTCACTCAGGTCCCGACACCACATGTCAGAGAAATGAACTCCAAATGCACAGTTTCCCTTTCCCTTCGGAAAGGGCGGCCAGGGCAGCCGTTATTTGGAAGCCAGCAGTCGGGTCTTCTGGGGTCCCCACGGCCTGCCCCTGAGCAGAATGGGTTTTATTAACTCGGAAAGAGGCAGCGTGGACAGATTCCATAGAATTCAAGCACACAACTCCGGCTTTGAGCCCAAGAGGCCTCTGCACCAAGCACAAACAGGAGCGAGGAGGAACTGAGAAAACCCAAGCAAGAACCGAAGGGTGCGTCCCGCGAAGCTTCCTTGCATTGGCACTGAGGTTTCCACTTCCCGTGAACCCTAATTCACTAGTGCTCTGTCCGGAGCCTCTGCTAGGAAGTAGTTGCTAAGGCAGGCTGCAGTCAACTCAGTTGGCTGATGGCTTCTAACCATCCAGGCGTCCCACCTGGCGCCTTCTACGGTGGAGCACCGCACGGCCGTTAGCTCCTGTAGAGGGCACCGGGTTCGTGCTTGCCCCCTGCTGCGCCAAGAATACCCCTGGGCAGGTTGGGCCAAGGGCGTCTCAGAATCCAAGGGATAAATTAGGGGACTTCCTTTGTAGCCACTCCTCTCCCTCCCTCCCCCATCCACACCCACCCTCTTGCTTTTCCGGCCAGCTGCGGCCCAAGCCTGCCTCTGCCTGCCGTTTAGTGGAGGATCGCTACCGTAGAGGTCCAACACAACCCACGCCCTTACGGAACAGGCGATATGTATGCCTCGGATTAATAATTGAAAAGCCTGCTACCTTCCTTGCTTGGTCAGGTCGGGGTGCGGGAGAACGCCTTCCTAACAGGCGTTTGGGTGGGCGGGAGCGGGAGGTGGAGGACAGACAAGGAGGGAGGGAGCCCAGGTGAGAAATATCCCAGGACGCTGAGCGCCCTCCACTCTAGAGGCCATGCATTTATTTTTATTCCAGGCTTTCCACCGTGTGGTTCTGTCACTTTCTCAAACAAATGTGTATATGGAAGGAGATCGATGCTGATAATGTTTAGAAGATTAAAAGAGCATTAATGCTGGCAACAATAACGTAAACGTGTGGACCCAGATTTCATTGATCTGGAACCTGATCCGGCGCGTTTCCAGTAAGTCCAACGGCGCGCTCTTCCCAGCAGAAAGCTCGCCAGCGCCCAGGCTGCCGGCGCTCCGCAGAGCCGCTTTCCCGCTGGGGCCGGGTTTTCAGGTCTGACCGCAACTCCTCCCATGAGCAGCCCTAGCCAGCTCCTTGCGCGCCAGGATTTTCTCCTCTCGCAAGGCTTCCACCCTCTTCCGCAGGTCGGGCCGCCGGATCGCTGCATAGAACGGCTCCCAGCTCACCCAACTTTGGCTGTCCTGGGTTGCCTGTGACCACCTCTAGTTCGACAGGCCTCCTCAGACCGACTTTTGTTTTTAATCTTCCTGGAAAGCCCAGAAAAGTTTCTAAGTTCACTCTCAATATGCGCGAAGGACCACGTTTGGAGATGGTTTGGTTAAAGTTGTCTGACAAATGAGCCCACGGCCCACTCTGTACTTACCTTGTTTCTGTTGTAAAAGGCCCATTGGCAGGGTGCTTTCTGGGATGCAATTAGCAATTAAATGATGCCCAATGACAAACTTCGAGACAATCCCTCAGAATGGTCAGGTCTGTTTGGGCCAAATTGGGACAACCTGGGAAGAATCTTATCTCCTACCTCAGGGAGAGTAGAAGGATAGGAAAAGCCACAGGAAAGCATCCACAGTACCCATTCCCAGCTGCTCTGAGGGAGGGTGGGAGGCCCCTACTAAATGTGTGTGTAGGGGGGAGGTCTCAGAGACACCAAAACTAAATGGAGAGAAAGAGCTTTTCAGCTCTTCCTTCTGCCCTTGCGGGTTACCAGCACACCCTGCTAACCCATTCCTTGGCAAGCCGGGCGTGCATGTCCAGAAGGAACACTGGAGTGAGTTTTATGCAAAGACTGAAAGAGTTGGGACTGTAGTGGGAGACAGACTGAGAACTCCATTACTTTTTTTTTTTTAAGTTTAAATATCCTTCAGTTTGGAAAAATGCATTTTTTCCTCCAAGAGAAAATTTCATTCTGGAAGGAAAGGAGTGTCTTTCTTCAGGAGCAACAAGGAAAGAGGGGAGGGAAAGGAATATGGGACACTTCCTGGGCTGTTTTGCTTTCTGCTTTTGGCAGAGGGTGAGCGCGTGTTCCTTCCCCATCTTTCCACCAATGGCTTTTCTTAAGGGAGACTGAATGCACTGCCTGGGTTCCTAGTCAGGGGAAGTACCCTGCTCTGCTCCTAAAAGCCGTGGGAAACTAGGCCACTAGGCCACTGAGGAACGTATACAATCTCCTTCTGCTGTAAGGCAACTGGGCCCCTCTCCCAGAAGCCCCATTTGGAATCTTAGGCTGTGGGGGAGCTGAGTGGGCCTGTGGAAAGTGAAGTCTTAGATTCCCTTCGGTCTCTATTTTGTAATTCCAAGACAGAGCAAGATTCCTCATGAGTGGTGGGGGTGGGACAGAAGGTAAATGGATTACCTTGGATTTTTTTCTCCTTACCGAGAGAAACATGTCTTAACAGCTGCTCCCCTCTCTTCTTGAGCCAGGTTTTCTCAGAGGCAACAGGATCCTGGGCCACCTTTCTAGGACTTCAATTTAGGGTTACTTCTTGATGTGAGAAAGAGGGTTCCCCTTTCTCTGACCATTTCTAAATGTAATCTGGAGGAATAGGCTTAGAGACCTCTTAGAATAAAGTTCTGGACCCCACACCAGGACTGGTGGTTGCAGTTGGCAGAAGCTGTCTTCATGAAAAGTGGTCTCCTATATGGGGTCCCTGGAGGAATTAAAAACCCCCAAGGAGAAGCAGAGAGATTTCATTTCTGGAGATTTGCCAAAGGAGGAGAAAGGAAGAGGGCATGGATAGAAATAATTGCCTGGATAAATGGCCCTGGGGAAGATAGTGCAGATAGAGGTAACCTGGGCCTTAAACTTCATTTAGAAGATTCTCTGGTTATGTTTCTCCTGATCTTTTTAGGAATCCTTTTCCCTTTAACCCGAGGAAAGTCACTCTTCCAGAAGGTAACACCTTTTGAGTAAGGAGTCCATTATGAGGAAGTCTTGTGGGATCATTTCTACTTGGCCTGGAGACAGAGCTGCCTTATCTATGGGAAGGGGCTTCATTACTTCTCCTCATCCAATTTTTCCCTATGGCCAACCTCAGTGCCTTTGGGGAAAGCTTTTTGTTTCAGTTTTGTTTTATTAGTAGTAGTATATATTTTTGACATACAGTAATTACATTCATCTCAGACAATTGTACATATACATATTGCATTTTGGTCATCTTATTCTCCTCTTGCTGGGCCCTCTTCCCTGGGAAAGGCTTTTTAATTTCCAAATCTTACTTAAGGCAATGACTGTCCAAAGTGCACAGGGCTTTGTAGGAGGAGAGAAGGGGGAGGTAGGTAAGTCTGTTGCTATCTGATGCCTGGCATAGTACAGAGGGGCAAGGTCTGGAGGCAGGCCATGGGCTGTATGGATAAAGATAGTCTCTTTTACAGAGTAGGATTCTTAGAAGCTGTGGGAATTTATTATGAAAATCTGTCCCACACAAATTGTTCTAGAGGGCAGGGTGGCTCTTCATTCCACCTTGGCGCCTCTTACACTGTTCGAGGATCCATTACTCTCTCAGCAGAAAGCAGACTTTGTTTGGGTTGGGAGCACACCTCCAACGTAATTTAATCAGCACTGGACTTTGGCTCCTGTAATCAAATATACATATACTTTCTCCTGCAGGAAGAAAAATAATTTCTTTGTAACTGGTATTGACTTGAAGTCATGTAATCTCTGGAAAGCATCACATTTTTAAAGGGAAAGGGAAAAATGAAAAGGAAAAAGCCTGCAGTTGTAGAGGTTTGCCTTGTCATTACTAGGATGAGCCAGTTACCACCTAAGAAGGGAGAGAAAGACCACTACTACAGCTCAGATCATTATCCTGCTATAATTGCAGATACCTCACCACAGCTTGCTCTGTACAGCTAGCCTCCAAGATCTGTACTGACAGGAAGCAGGTTGGTTGCTCACAAGATCTAAGAATGTGAGCTTTACATTTATTTTGCCATTGGCCTCCTCAAAAGAACATTTTTGGTGAACCATTGGCTTCCCTCTTCAGAAAGGTCACATGCAGCAGGCTCTGGAAGGGGAACAAGCCTCATCTTTTAATGATGTTTGGTAGCCATCACTAGGCCGCCCTCCCCTCAGCTTCAGAGTCCAGAGCTCAAAGCTGTGCCCTAGAGCATCCCCTCTGCAGCAAGCTTGGGCTCCCTACCCAGGAGGGCAAGGCTCTGGGCTTTGCCCAAGTTGAGTCTGTTAGAGAATCTGTTGTAAACACAGATCCATTGATTTGCATTTGTCAAAGAGTAAAGTTAAACCAGTGAAAAGAGAAGCCCTTACCCTTTTATGCAGGGCCAGGGAAACCTTTCATATTGATCCTATTGATCCAACCTTTCCCTTTAAGGAAACCACATAGTTAAAGACCCTCATTCAATAGATTTACCCTTCATGCTTGTGATATTCCTTTAAGTGTTCTCATCTAGGATAGCTGGGCATTAAGCCCACACTCTAAACCAAACAAAAATGAAAAGGGGGTGGGGCGAGAGGGGGGTCAGGAGACAGAATTGTGGGAAGTGAAATTGAATCAAGCTGAAATGTGTAATGATCCAGTTGGGGGGATGTTTTTCTCATTCTTCTAAGATGACATGCAGGGATAAAGGCAAAAACAGATGCATTTAACATTTTCTTTTTTTCTATAAAGAAAAGTTCACTTATGTGCATAAAGTGTTTTAGGAATATCATTTTCTACTATATAATTATTTCAGTCAAGCCACAAGTTTTATTCACTTAAGCCAAATCACTAAAAAACAGTAATGCTGCTGGCTCATTTGCAGAAAATCAGGCATAGAATTGTTCCTAAAAAGGCAGTTACTTGTGCTCTGCATATGAACGTGAACGTAAGTCACTTAAGAAAGGAGGCTTAGAGCTTTGTCTTCTGACATAGGTAGAAGCTAGTAAAAAGGTAAGGTAAAGGGCGTGAGTTCAATCCCCAGTGCCACCAAAAAAAAAAAAAAAAAAAAAAAGATAAGGTAGTTTTTTATTTTTGGTAGTTTTTCTTATAAAACTGTATAAATGGAACAGGATTTCCCAAATATTGCCCAGCATTCGTCTTATGGATAAGAAAATGGAAGTCTCCTTGTCTCTAAAACTGTTTAGTATGATCCATTTCATCTCTTCTCTGGCCCCTTTTTACTCTGTAAATAATATCCATTCATTGTATTTTTTTTCAGCATGGTGCATGAGCTATACCTAATTGGCTATCTCTTTAGTTGTTTTTTCTTTTTTTTTTTAATTCATGTTTGTTTTATGTGATTGAAAAATATTAATGATTCCTTAGGTGAGCTAATGTATTTATCTGCTGAAAGAGTTCAAAGGGCAGAGTTCAGCTATGGTTCAGGTTAATTGAACAGGAAGCAGTGAGCTCTCCAGGCTGTATTGAACAAGGGACCAGGCCCTTAAAATATCACACTCAGCAAACACACAATTTCACTGTCTTTATCCCGGAGTCTGATGAGAGGCTCAGATCAACTTGGATTGCCTGTTTAAAAACCCAAAGCAAAGTGCAGCAATTGCAACAAAACCCTCAAGTTCCCCTCAGGGAAGAAGAGTTTTCTCATTGGTTAATTGCTTTATTGGTAGCACTGACCTGCAGAGCAGCTGCAGGGGCCTGGATGAAGGCTTAGGCCTTGGAATAATGTGCTCCATTAGAACAGGGCAAGACATTTTTTTGTTTACTCAATTGCAGCTCCTTGAAAACTGTCTTTAACCCCAGCCCAACTGCATGTGTGCTGCAGAAAACAAAGGACACACCAGTCAGTCTGTGTGCAGGTCCAGTTTGTCTATAGGAAAGAAGGGGCATTCTGCCGGCCCTGTCCTCTCTGGGGCTTGGCCCAGCCCTATCAGCCCCTTCTAGCACTTTGACCAAAGCGAGTAGTTGCACAATGTGTTCATATTTCCCAACTGCTGAATCATGTTATTGATGATTAAACAGTTTTGATCTAAGCATCAATCACGTCAAGAAAAAAAAAAATCCTTACACTGATCCTCTCTTTTCTATTTGTTTCCTTCATTACTGTGCATTACAGTAAACAGAATTGCACACTCGGTGCTTTCAGCAGAAATATAGTCTGGATAAGTACTTGGAGCAAAAGGAGGGCAGATCTCCACACTTGGCTGGGGGTTGCTGGGAGAGGGAGAGTTTAACGTGAATGGCAGCAGCCACTGCTTCCAGCAAGAGCACCACGACCCAGAAGGCCACCTGCTAGAAGTCTTTGAACTGCACTCAGTCCTGCCCTCCAGCAAGATCTGAACTTCCCTCACTTCCATCCAAGTGTCTGTGTCCCCATTCTCCAACAACCTCCAGATCACCTATGCAAACATTAGCTTTCTCCAAAAAAGTATGCTATGGAGCTTTTTCCTACTTACTCAGTATGCTAACCTATGCCACTTCTAATTCATAGTCAAGGAGAATCCAGTCAGTTTGTCTCATAGATGAGGTGATTTGCCCCCTTTCTCACTGAGTTTATAGTGTTCTGCTTAATCAGGAGGTGTTTGGGGGAAGAGAGACAGGAAAAGCAAGAAATACGTGTCGGAGAGAAGAGGAAAGGTTATGTGTGGACCGGTAGCTCACTCCATGGTGCTGGGGGTTGTGCCAAATGTAAAGTGCCCTGAAAAGCTAGGGGATTGTAAGGCTGAGGAGATAGCTCAGTGGTCTAAGTACATGCCTGGCAAGTGCAAGGACCAGGGTTCGATCCCCAGTACCGCGTTGTCATGCCGGCCTCAGAACGGGTGCGCTGAGCCAGCCACTGAAACAGGGCATGATGACACATGCTTGTAATCCGGCAGTGGGGAAACTGAGACAGGAGGATCACTATGAGTCTGAGCTGTGTAGTGAGACCCTGTGCCAAATAAATAAA
>NDGN011446917.1:0-19776 GCA_002564285.1 Tympanoctomys barrerae
GTATTTTTATACAATGGAGTATTACTCAGCTATAAAGAATGATAAACTTGAAACCTTCATATTAACTTTATTTGTGAGAGGGAGATCTATCATCTATGTTTTTTTAAGAAAACTTGCCTGAGTTTAAATGAAAAAAGAAATGAAATGCAATTGAGCTTTAGTTCTGAAATGCTAAGGCCAGAATAATAGTATTTTATTTCTTAGGTAATAAGAGAAGTCAGGACTCTTTATCCTCAAAATATATCCCTAAATGTAATATTTTTTAAAAATCGTCATATAAATATAATAATGTAAAACCACATTTTACCTAAGAATATAGATTTTCTTGGAGGGGCATAGACTGAACTAAATATTACTCATTCAAAATTCTCCAGAATTGGACAATACATATCGTATAAAAGGAGTGAAGGAAATATACAGTGAGACAAAATCATTATTCCATTGACCATGCAACCAACATTAAGGATTTAAAAGAGATGAATAACTTGGAAAACATAAAGTGGCTGATTAAAGTGATGTGGGAATTATTTCAGCAGTACCTGAAGTATTCTTACCTCATACCTCCAGCTATGGCACTCTTGCGGCTTCCTGAAGCTGCCACGGTCACACTAAATCCACTCTACTATGCCACAGAATGCTTGCTTTCTACATTTCCAGCCCTGAATTAACATCTCTAGCACAACATGGGCTTTCACAACTCTCCTTGGTGTCATAATTGGTGAGCACTTCTGTCAAACATTATGATCTTTAAATTCAGAAGGCAGGAAAAGGTGGTTGCCTCCCAGGAAGTAGTTTTGAGTCCATCAGACCCTTAACTCAGTCTATCACCCAAAGATAAAGACATCCTGTTGCTTCCTTGTGCCTTGTGGAAATGCAGCAAGCATTTCCCTTAAGCGTGCTGCCATCTCCAAGTGGGAAAACTCCAGCCATGAGGGATGAGCCTGGGTCCCTGTTGCCTGCTTTCCAGTGTTCTGAAGAAGCTTAAGACAAGCTCTTGTTCCAAGAAGCTCCAGTGAGCAAAGGCTGGATTTCCATAGTAAATGGAAATCACAGGCTGGGATATTTTTCTTTCATTAGAAAATAACATTCCAATGATTACAGCTGTCTTTCTGTGATATGAACTGCCTCAGTAATGGAAAATGACCTTGGGTCAACTTACAGTGAGAGGTCATTCAAGGGATTCATACTCTGGCCACAAAAATTAAGACAAATCCTGTTGAATTTGGAAAATTCATAACCCAATGAGCATTTCCCCCATAAACAAGAGACAAAAAATTTGAATTCAACTTTTGGGAAAAGAAAAATTTAATATATTTTATCTTATTATACATTTCCCCTAAATTACAAAGTCAACAGCTGCAAATATATTCTGCTACAAAGCCTTCTGTAAGAAATATCTCTATAAGAAAATACATCTCATAACATTTCCTCTAAATAAATTACTTCAAATAATAATTTTTGAAAAGGTAAACATAAGGAAAATAATACATGTCCAGACTGCAAGTTAGTGGCTACATAAGAAATGACAGGTGGAAATGTTCCCATTTCATGTCACCAAGCTGGTTCAACCTGCTGGCGCCAACTCTGGTTCTTGGATCAAGTAGCATATAATTCATGGTTTTGCAGACTTGTGGGGAAATTGTAAATCTCCATCATCCCAGTAAATGTGTATGCAAAGCTAAAATTGTCCACACAGGCTCTGATTCATTTTCTATCATGAGAGCTTGAATTGGAAGTTGCAGGTAGTGTAGCTATATCAAAACTCAAGAGTGACTATCTGTCCATAAAAGTTTCCAGGTAGAAGTATAAAATAACCTTTTTGTTCTTATATGCTGTAGGTATGAGATTTAGAACTAAGTTAAATAAAAAAATAATATAATGTTTACAAAAGAATTTTGAGACTGTTGTTTCTGTGGATTACTGATACATAGGTTTCACAAGTGATTATCCTTTTTAACTTTAGTGGCTGTGGAAAGTGGAAATGATGTCTTTGGTCATGAAATAGCTATAGCATAGACAGCGAGATGCAAACACCTCTCACAGAACCCCGGGGTCAGTTAGAAGCTTGAGGAGGACAAGAATCTCACCATGATACTTGCTTTGGGGGCCCGCTTCTTGAGACCACCTCATATAGAGAGTATTTTAGGACCTCAAAAATATAAAATAAATATTTTGAGAGGGGACAAGGAAAGTGACCTTACACTGAACTCAACTGCATGTAAATATTATGATACCAAATCCCACAGAGAACTTCCCTTAGGTCGGACAGCCTCTGATTTCAAAGATGAACAGTCAGCGTGTGTCACACGTACGATCCATCTGTGCTCAGACCCTGGACAGTTGGCACAGATTCTCCACATCTTCTGCTGTACTTTGGGACAGAACAGTCATCATTCTAGTCTTGGTTATCCGCTTCACCCTGCCCTACCCTCGAGTGTGTAAACAAAACCAAACAAAACATATTTACCTCCAATCCTATCAAAAGGTACACATGTTAAAGCTTTAAAAAGTAATGATATCTCCATTAGCTTTGTTTCTCACATATTTTAGACAGCTTTACATTTTTTTTGCCATCTACAAAGATTCTGTTCTGTGCATGTATTGTTTGCACTGGTCACAAGAAATATGGTTTGAAAAACAAATGTATTCAAGGTAGGACTCTCATCTAACCAAGAGAAACGAGATGGCGTTCCTTCAGAATCAAAGAATCCTAAGTATACTGTATTGCTTTAGTTATAGGTGAAATTAATTTTTTAAATGTAAATAAACAACTTGAGGGGAAATCAACTTGTCATTTTTCTAAAGTCCTTGACTGCTTTGTTCTTAAAGCCATTAATGGAGCTACGGAAACAGGCCAATTTAAAAACTGATTCTGTGTTGTGGATTAACTTAAAGCTGTATGTTTTCATTTCCTATTTATCTGCTCTGTTCATGTCTTAGAGCTTACTGTAGGTCAGGGTACACAGAGTATTTTATTAAACTGGTAATTGAATAACTGTGTGGCTTTTAGGTTAGTTCTACCGGCAATCACCAGCTGAAGGCATCTCTCCTCCAGTACAAGCTAACTCTTGGTAAGCCACATGGCACTACTCATCAGTAACTTCCACGGTGTGCTTTTTTTTTTTTTAATAACAGCATTTTCACAAATGTGTACATTATTTACATAAACCAGTGGCATAATGGAAACACCATGGTTGCTCTGTACTTGCCACCCACCTAATCCACTCAGTTCTTTATTTTCTTCTCTCTCTCTGCTCTATATTCTTATCCCATTCAACTTTTTAGCCATTCTCCTGAATTCCAAACCTTGTTTCCCACCATGCCATAATGCATTAAATACACAAATTCACAGTCTGCTGGTGATGCTTCTCCTTGGTGGTGGTCAGATCTTCTGACACACGTGCAGTCTGGCTTTGGAAGAGTAGGTGGCATCTTTCCATACTTTGCAAGACAGGCCCTTGGCACAGTCACACCGCTGGAAAATTTCAAGCCCATGAGAGCCCTTCTTGCGCTGTTTTGTGCAGACTTCTCCCTGGTGGAGCACTGGCTTGCAGATTTTTGTCCAGAAGTGACGAGCACAACAAAACCCTTCCATGCAGTCTGAGGATCGCAGACAGGGGTCTCCTTCATGCCCTAGGGAACCACAGAATCAAAAGACAGCACCATAAAACTCCACAATGGGAGGTAAATATATTGCCTTTACTTATACCATTGTCTAGGAAGTTACCATTTGATTCATACCTATGGGCTGTCCCTTTAATCATATAAATCCATCATCCATTTCCATTATTTGCAATCTGAATATCAAACTTAATTAATAGCTCTTGTTCCTTTACTTTGTCATGACCCACTTTTAGATAGTCCCCTGATCATTAAGTTTTACATACCAAGTGAGTGGGAAACAGGTAAAAATATTGATTTTGTACCTTCTTTGCAGGTCTAAACAAACCTCTGAATCAAGAACAAGGCTAAAATCTCTAGGAACTCCTATTATCATATACTAGTGGGAGTCCAATCAAGAAAACAGAGCCTAGGTATTTAAAATAGTCTATTTAATTCAAAGAATTGGACACACTTGTAGTGATGGGTGAAAAGTTACCATAAGCATCATATCTAGCTGATGTCAGCATCCTAGTTTGGACACGTCAGCCGAAATGGAATCTTACCAGGAGCTGAAGCCCCAAGGAAGCCCAGCCCTGTACAAAACATTGCCCAGCATAGGTGTGCTAAGGCCGCTGGTGCATCTGACAAAGAGCTCAGGAAATTCAATCTACCAAGAGCTGCGAGACAGCAGAATGGAGAAAGGCCAGTCAGTCTATCTGAGGATGAACAAGCTCAGGGGAAACTGAGCCTTCATAAGTAGGTAGAAAAATAAACCTGGACACCTGATTCAGCAAAAATATTAAGTCAGCAAGTATTTCCCCTGTATAAAGACAGAACTGATACGTAATCTGACCACCCAGGGGATTCCAAACTTCTCTGTCAAGTGCCAGATAGTAAATAGATTAGGGTTTAAAACCACAGACAAGGCCTAAATGAGTGGAAAATTCTGAGCTCCCCAAAAACCTGAATTTACCAAAAATAGGCAGCAAGCAGATGGAGCCACAGGCCTAAGCGTGTTTACCCATGATCTGAAGGCTTACCTGTACTCCTACTGTGTGGCCAGGGCATACAGCCAAGAAAGAAATGCTTATTTCTCAGTTGAAAATGGTACACATAATTAAAGATGATTAGTAAAGTTTGAATTATGCTACAAAAATGAAATCTGTTGAATTACAGACATTTATATAACAATAAATGAATTTGATAGACCATAAATAGAAGATACAGAATTGAATTCCAGACCTCAAGGAAGATTAAAAAAAAAAAAAAAAACAGATCACTTTTGAAGAACTGTTTGTTAGAATCTTCAGAATTGAAATGTTTTTTTAAAAAAAGGAAAAAAATAGGCTTTCTCATTGCGGGGCATCTCAGAGTCTTATGTTCATTCCTGTTTATTGTACACTTCCAAGGGCGAGATGCGGTCATGCAATCCTCTTGTGAACAAAGGTACTTTCATTTTCATGGAACACCATTAAAGAGAAGAGCTCTACAAAATTCACTGGGGAAAAGGCCTTCTTAAAAATAAAGAAGTTTCATACTTTAGAATCTTTACTATTACTAAATTTCAAAAGTTTCCTGTTCTGCAAGTTTACTATTAGTGACTAGGCTTCTGAAATATTTCAATATAAGGAAAAGAATTGCATGACCATACATAAACCCATGTTAAACCAATTATTTTGGTAGATTGGTTATTGAATAATATATCATCTGGCTGATTAAAGTACAATTTCTGAATCTGCAGAGTGAAAAAAATGTTCAAAAGCTTAGTGATTTGATAGTACCAACTAAGATTTTCTCATTTACTTTTCAGAGTACTTTATCCCTGGCTAGGAGCATGATAGATATGTCTGTATAGGTAAGTCCTCCTGAATTTCACATCAAGTAAAAAGCTTATTGATAAAAGGCATGTTTAATCCAAATAGTGTAATTCTCAAATATTTTATGACAGTGGATGATCTAGTGTCCTCAACATTAAGAATTAATAAACGCATTTAAATCTTGCCTGGGCCAGGGATATAGTTCAGTGAGACAAAACCCCCCTGAGCTCGATTCCTAGTACCAAAAAGCCCAGTTAATCTTGCCATTATTGTTATTTCCTTATAGTTTTTCCTAGACCCATTGAAATTAATTTAGTATTATTTACATTTTTTCTTTCCATTCGTATAAAATGAGAGAAATTAAACATAGACATACAGGCACCGCTACCTTTTATATGTGACATCTTGGTGTGTGATCTTCCCAGATTCTGCCATCCCAAGTCATGGTTTGAGTAATGACCATGGTTTCGATCTCTATGCCGAGTGCCATCCAGCGCTGGGATGTGTGGGGTTAGGATGCTTTCAGTGACTGGGATACAAATGCCTGTTGATAGCAACAGAAATACACAGGTTAGATCAAGCCTGTACAATGTGGTACTCATTCTGATGTGAGCTGAGAACCAAATTACCTGTCTATGTGCCTGCCTACTATTTCTCTACTCCTTCATTTACTGATTTATGGAGACTAAGTATAGTATATTTGGCTCTCAGGCCATGTTTCCTTAATCTGAATCTTGTCTCATTTATGACCAAGTTACCTTGGTCAAAATGTGAATGAAAACACAATTTCCATGAGTTATTGTAAGTATTATGCAACAGGTAAGCTGGATTTTCAACTTTCTTGGTTTTCCAGCCACCTAGGAGATCAGTGAGGCCTACTCCTGGGCATGTCTGTGTAGACCATGGATGTGTGACTGTGGCTATACCTGGTCCCTGGCCTCTTCCTCTCAGGCCCTGTTTTCCTGCTTTGCATCCCAGCCACTATAAACTAAGTGTATTTTCTTCACCATACCATCTACTGTGGTATTTCTGCTTTAGTCAGTTGATCATGAACTCAGTCCCCTGAAACCATGAATCAATTGAAACCTCTGCTTTTCAAATTTTAGATGCCAGGTATTTGGTCCCAGCAATGAGAGAGCTAAGTCAATATATGAAGTGCTCAGAATAGTGACATGGTAAAGGATGGCCTTAATGTTAGCCTCTGTTTTCAAATCACCTGACAGGACATTTACTCTAAGGATTAGGGATTTTGCTTTCTAACAATACAATCTTAGTCTACACTGCTGTCTTTCCTCATAAGCACTTCCTCCTTGACCTATCATTATGGGTGCTCGCAGTGGGTGTGCGTCCTAAGGTAAGAACAGGCGTGTCTATATATGAACCTTCTTCGGGATGCCTGAGTGCATGTTTCTAATTACCTCTGTGATTCATGATTTCATCACAGTTTGTCTGTAACTCTTCATTTTATTACTAATGCTGAATTATATGCTTGTAAATCCACTGAGTTTGGGTAAAGTCAGGATGAGGGACAGAACCTTGTGTCTTTATTTGGAGGAACCAGTCACCTAATCACCATATGAAGGTGGCACAGGACATCTTGAAAACAAGGTCTGAAGTACAAACTTCTATAAACTAAAAGGAGGACTCGGAAATGTCCTCCCGAATTATAGCAGGTTTCTTTCTTTTGCTCACTTTCATGTATTTGATGAAGTTTCCAGCAGAGTAGAACATCTAACTATTTTATGCAATATTTCCACTTTGCAATATCCTAAGTCAGCATTCAGCATTTAATACCTAAGTTTAAAAGAGCCCAAGAAGACGTAGATTTGGGAGGCAATCCAGGTAATCTTATAGGGCCTAAATCACAATGCAATTCCTCCCCATCCTAAAACATGCTTTCTATCTCAGAAGTCTAAGTAAGGAGCAACCAGACTATTGTGTAAGGCACCTGTCTTTCCAACATGAAAAAGACAGAGGCCTGGGAACACTTAACAAGTCTTGTACCATTGTTGCAGCGGGTTCCAGGGCAGCACATGCCATCTCTATGGCAACGCTTCTTTTTCCTTCGACACACCATGCAGGCTGATGGTCCTTGATGAGGACTATGGCAGTATCGCCCAACTTCACATTCCTTATCACTGCTACAAGGATAGGCCTAGCATCAAAAAGAACAAAAAAGGAGCAAAGCTGAGATGCTGGTACACTTACAAGGCAGGACTACATCAAATCACGATAGAAACCGAGCTGCAGCAGGCCATTCCTTGAAGGAAATATGTCACTGTAATAATGTTCTGAATGCAGAGTTTCCATAATGATACTTCCTTATCTAAGGAATTTGTGAATATTGCTTGTTCATGGTGACAAAGATGAAGGTGATGCTACACATACAATTTTATTGGCTCAACAATGGAGTTAAGATTCAGCTATGTTTTATTAGTAGAGCCATTAAGCAGACTCAGTGACAGCTATAGTTTTTGCATTGCCACTAACAAAAGTACTGATGAAGTAGTCATCCTAGCTGTGCCATTTCCCTTCTGCGAATAGAGTGGGGGAGCGGTGAAGGGAAGGAGCTGAGAGCTGCTTACATGCTGCTCCATTACAGAAGAGATACTTTAAGAGTAGCTGCACACAGTTCATGGTGGGAAAAAGCAAGGAGGCAAAAACACTTCCAGAATATTTGGGGGCAATGAATTGCTTAGCCTAAATAAACCGAAAAGCATCATCTTCGTCCCTGCTCCTTCCAGTGAGTAACCAAGAGATGCTGGGCTGCCACTGCACCAGCACAAGGGGAGCAGAAACACTCACTTTGTGCACACAAAAGCCTGTCACCCATGCCCTTGGTTCACACAGAAGAACCTGTTCCTACATAGAAGGCTTCAGCAGTGTCAGATGTTATATTGAAAATAAAGATGCATGTTCTGGTCATGTTCTGTTTGCCTCTTGAAAGTCTTAGGAACTCGTAAAGGGTCCCTTTTTCAGACGATGTAGGGTCATACCCTGTATCAAACAAAGGCATTCAGATTTTGATACTGGGAGACTCATTTGTAAGGCTTTGTTGTTGCTGCTGTTGTTGTGGACTTTTTTTTCTGATTTTTCACAGCAATGGAATGTTTTCATGTTAAAACTATGAAATATATTCTTGAATGCTATGTATTTGCTTTAAGCAACCATAAGTGATATGACTATAAAACTATGGATGAAAGGGTGGTGACTGGTGAATAACTGGTGTGATTGGGGTGTTTTTGCTGGGAATCGGATTTGTTCTTGTAACTCTGCTTGCACTGTTTATTCCTTTCCTCTTTTTCTCTCACTCTTTCACTAGTCCTTCCAACATCTTTCCAACCCCTTCCTGTCCAGAGCATCTGTGTGCATGCACTGAGCCCCCACGTGTTTTTCATTTATGTCTGGTCATCCTCAGTCAGAAAAAAAATAAAGATGAAGTGTATGTGTGAATTTGAGGGAAACAATACATTTTAGCATCATTGCAATGTCTTTTTTACCCTTAAGAGAATCACGTAAGAAAACCACTAATTTCAAATTCAAAGTGATCCTAAAGGCTTGCACAGTGGCCATGTTTAATGCATACACTATAATTATTGTAATTGGAGCCAGATAAAGCTGTAAGATGAATGTATATATTATTTCCTACTTTTCAGTTCTATCATTAGGCTTTAGAGAGACTGCACAAAGTTGATTCCAGAGTCACAGGCCATTTTTCAAGAGCCCAACTAATGCAAACAAAACAAATGTCACTTCCCACCTCACCACTCTTTCCCCAGGCACTTTACTCCCTTGTTATTAAGCCCATTAACTTTAACTGAAATAAAAGTCACATGTTTCTGATTCATTTACATTCATTTCATCAAATTGTGTTGCAAGAAACATTTGATGTCTCACAAGTTTCTTCCCTTCCTCAAAAATAGGACGGGTTCTTTCAACGGAAATAAACATGTGCCACCTAAAACATCATGTGCTTATTTACCACTGAACAACAAATCTTCAGATGGCTCTGAATGTAGAATAATTACACGGTTCTCTTCCTAAAAATTTGTCCAAATGGTAGAGTGCAAACTGCTTGCTAAAACTAACAATGTATATATGAGGAAAATTGTCAAAGAGTCTTCATCTCTCCTATTTTCAGTAGATGGAAAGTGGAAAACACTGACATGACAAGCAATTAATGATTAATGTACAAGATGTTAGAAAAAAGGATGCACATACATGGTCATCCTATATCTGAGTGGGAACACAATAAAATTATCTACATTTTTAAGAGGCCATCTCCTTTTGTCTAACATAGAAACTATATAGAAGGTATACGGTTTTATTATACTTCAATGTGTTTTGTGATTAGCTTGAAGTAGAAATAACACAGGCAAAGAAAATATTTAGGATTTTTATTAAGTATAAAAGGCTATGAATATTATGAACTTGTACTCAAAATAGAATCTGAGAACATAAATCTTAGGAGAAACTCTGTGGGAATTTAAGAAATAAATTTTAATAATTTAAATGCAAAGTTGTATTACATAGCTTCTAGTATGTTTATGAAACTCACAACTCCAACAAACACTCTTTATATATGAATAAAATGAAGGAGGGATGAAATAAACTGATTGAAACAAGTTTTAAGGGAGTGAGTGATATTTGAAAGCATGCCTCACCTTATGAAATCAGTGTCCCAGGGACAAATCCATCAGTGCTAAGTCTTCTCTTGAAATAACCAAACATGGTGCATGAGAAGCACAGGGCTAAGCCCTGAGTGGCACAGCATGTTTTCAGCGCTAGTGAGTTGCTCTTGAGTGCAGAGTTTTCAACAAGGCATTTTCAGCTCAAATATGAGGGCTCTGCAGCTTTCCATCTTTCCCCCTTACATTAATCATTTTAAAATGTCTGGGAATGTATCAGGGTAGGAGAGAGACAGAGATAGAGACAAACAGACAGACAGACAGACATATAGGCACAGAGACAGAGACAGAGACAGAGACAGAGACAGACAGCATCAGAGAGGTAGGTACTTGGCCGACAGTAATGATGAGGGACCCTGGAAAATGAAGACTGTAGCGATGAACAGGCTGCTAGTGGGAAATCTGTACACTCATAAAATTTCCATTCAGAGATTTTCACATGGAAAATATTTATGTTCCATTTACTTTGGCTTCCAAAGTCTGTTATTTGATCCCATTTGATGATCCCATTTGTTTGTGGCAAAAACGTGTATTCAAGTACATTATTCTGTTTCCACTTAAAATCAGAATTCTCTTACCTATTACTTGTTTTTGAGGTAAATAAAAAGGCTGGCTTTTTTTAACCTTCCTATGGGAATTATTATTAGTTACTTTTAATGGCTATTCACTTACTTGGACTTTAGCTGAATAGAAAAAAGAACTCTCCCCTCTTTGCCTGATGACCAGAGATAGTTTGTGTCAAAGACAAAAGACAGTGAAAGAATTAAGGTTAGACCTTCGTGTGCTTCTTCTGCACAACTGCATCCGAAATTCAGTTATTGAACATGAAGTGAAACCTTTAGTTCCTTCCTGAAGCACTCGCTGGACAGCCTCAGTTTTAATTCAGAGAAAAACTTATTTGGGGTCTCTAATAATGGCAGATGATAGGCCACAAATTGAGAAGGTAGGAGAGCTATACACAGTCACACCAATAAACAAAAATATCTGTCCGACCCCATTTCAAAGCTAAAGATAGAGTGGTTTCCACAAATAGTAATGCTAGTGATTGTTACAACCACTCGTGAACTAAAATAAAATCAGACGTTAGCGTTTCTTTCTAGTATCAAGGATTTCTTTTAAATCTATTTCTTCTATGTTAGTTTGGAATCATCATTGAAAATTTTAACAATTATGTGAAAAGAGTCTAAGTACTTTATGAAATTAAGTACCCAGTGCTCAGTGGCAGAGCATTTGGGGATTCTGGCCCCAGCGCTGAATTTGGGGCCTCACCAGGAAGTGTGAAGACCAAAAGCAGTGTCCTTTTAAAGCATGCACAAAGGATAGGGGAGAGAGGGGTGACCTATGGGCTGCATTTAGAGATTAAAAAAATAAACTTGGCCATGTCTCTTTCTAATACCAACAGCACGTCCCACTGCAGCTGTTGGAAGACAGAATACTGGCGCGAAGCATCAAAAAAGTTGTAAACAACATTTTCTCATCCCTTTTCTTGACTTCAATTTTGCGTCCATTGAAAAGCAAAGCAAATCAGAGCTATATGCAGAAGCCCATATTGTGCAAATAAATAATGTTGATTAAATAATCTTTCAGTGAGAAGGAAATGTACTCACCCCGTCTTGTTTAAACTAAGTGAGCCTTCTTTTCCTAACAATTCTCAAAACTACAGAGAGAAAGGCTCTTTCCATTCAAGGCTTTCATTTTGGATCGCATTTTTTCTTATTTTTCAGTAGTTGCCCATCCTTCAGAATTTCCAAATGCAGTAATGCAGTAATGGGACCCCCTAAGATGAATGAAACGGGGACCAGCGGTTCAGGCTTCCTGGCAGCACTGACCATTGAACAGATATTAAGCCTCAACCAAATCTTAGTTACCTCCCAGTGTTCAAAAATAATGGTGCTGTTCCTGTGTAGTGAACAAGAGGAAGGAAGAGAGAGCATTGCACAGTGTTCATGTGGGATGGCCACCCATCTGGATGCTTGCAAGAGCGTCCTAGTTTTGGTGGTGTTGTTAGTCAGGACAATCCCTTGTCCCCGCAAGCACTGTTTGTAACCGTTTCGGAAGTTTGCTGGAGCCAGGAAACCGTCATCAGCTGGGCAGGGAGAAGAAAGCCTGCAGGGGACAACCCAGCTGTGGGAATGAAAAACATTTGAGTGGAGAGAGGGAGGCAACATGGAATGGATGGGATGGGAATGTATCTGGGGGTTCCAAGAGGCACCAGAAGGCTGGCAGTCACATGGGACTTGCTGAGTCCTTACACAAGAGGTGGATTTTCTTGGTGACAATATTGCACATGATAGACTTGTGTTCTTGTGAATGGGTGAGGAGCACCCTCTTGGGATGTCACTTTAATATTAAGCACTAACATTTACACTGCAGGAGGTGCAGAGACCGAGAGCTCAGGCTGCATTGTGCAGTTGTGTGCTGGCTGTCACGGCTGTGCATTCACAGCTTTTCCTCATCTACAACTAGTCCTATGCATTCATAGGTTACTAAGGCAACTGCATGGGTATTTGTTCATCATTAAAGAAACACTGACTCAGCTTTTATTCACTGAACACCAACTGTGAGTCAAACCATTTTAACAAGTAGTTTGGTGGTCTCCAAATGTTTTGCTTATTATCCTTAAGATAATTTCAAAAAACACATCCTCCCACAGCTTGACATCTCCAAATTTTTAGCATGTGCTTAAAGACTTTTTATTAATATGATATATTAATGTTTAGCATGAATATATGTTAATGTTTAACATTTTAGAAGATTAAATTTATAGTAATTCAATCTGAACCAACAAAATAGACTTAACTAACTTACTGATGAAAGCAAAGTGATCCTAAAATTAATCATAGCACATCTATCCATAAGTGTTTTCCCTTAGAAAATTAGGGAAGAGAATATTGTCAAATTTTAAAAAGCACAAATCATATGCATTATTGTCAATGTTTAGCATCCAGAATTTACAAGCTTTACTTAAGGATAAGACAAGAAAGAGAGTTTAAACAAATTATGAAGAGTATTTTTGTGAAAATAAGATTTCTAGATTACTTTTGTCATTTAAAGATATTTTTATATCAGTGATGAAGCAGACTATTAAGACTTTGAATGTGCGAGGGTTTTGCCTTTTTGTTCATCCATAAAATGTCAAAAGAATTAACATCTAGCCAGGTATGCTCAGGACAATTTTAAGCAGGAAGAACTGCCGAGAATCTGGGCCTTTATTCCAAAAAATAGCTCATGCTGTGCATCACATGAAAACCTTAGAGGACATTTTACACCTATTCGTTTTAGAAATAAGATTATTAAAAAAATTATTTTTGATACAAAGTTTCAAAGCCAAGAGAATATCTACTAGCACTGCCAGGATTATAAATTAGAAATGAGGGATTTCTTCCAGGGGTCCATTAGCTTCTCTGATGTATTCTGAATGTTTCCCTGAAATCCTGAGAAACAGTAATTCCATGAAATAAAGGCACAGCTCTCTCTAGCTCAGTTGCTCCACCCTGTCTTCTGTATGTCATTAAACAGAAAGGAGATTCCAGGGAATTCTCTGCTTTGAACAGAGACCACATTTGCAACTGTGACATGCGTGTTACTGTTACTGATCTTGAAGTGAATGGAAGAAACTAACTTCTTCCGTATGGTCCCAGGAGCTAGTGAAATCCACAGGATGTGGTTTACCTGACTCTTGATTGTTTTTGTTTACTTTTTACCCATTTCCCTGTAATTTAAAATATATAGGATGACACACTTCCATCCCTTGGTTTAAAAAAAGCAAGCACTATTTCAGGATTTGCAGCAATGGTAGAGACCTTTATCGTCCACATATAATTATGAAATCCTTTATAATTGTGTTAATGTAAAGAAAGAAAGTAAAAACACAATTTTAAAAGTTCTTCCAAGGGTCAGCCAAATAGTTCAGCAGATTAAAGCACCTGCAAGCAGGCGCAGGGGCTGGGGGTTCGACTCTGGGCCTCCCATGCAGGCCCCATCCCTGGGGCACGCTGAGATGGCCATTCAGACGGGGCATTGCAGTCCTGGCTGTCTGTAAACAGGCAGATCACTACAAGTCCGATCTAGTAGGGAGACCCTGAACACCCTGTAGAACCTTCCCTAAAGTACAAAATAAATAAATAAATAAATGCTCTTCCAAATTTGGGATTGACTGTCTGTAATAGACTGCCTTTTTAATTGTAGCTTTACAAATTTAGCTGACCTCACAGACCCTTGGAAATGTAACCTGGGAGGATAAATTTTAGAGTTGTGCCATGTGTTGAATTATATTTCCCAAATCAGTATGTTTTGTGACCCTTAGCTAAGTGAGTCTGATGTCTCTTCTTGATGAAATAGTTGTGCAACTGAAACTTCCTTTTTTACCTGATCATAAAAATATCCACGGAATCTCTCTAACAATCACTTATTTACAGTCTCCTATAGATTAAATTTCTCTAAGATTGAATGAGTTCGGGGAATCTGTACACTAACAAATTCTACCCTGATGATCACACAAGAAAGTAAAATAGGGAAAGAAGTACTGCAAAGATCGAGGATGCCTCTTGTGTTTCTATCGTACCAATGATGCTGGATCGTAGAAGAGTTGGAATCAATGTTACCACCAGGCACACGTGCAATGGTTTCCTGATAACAGCAGTCTGAGGACAACTGCGACTTCCAGCTGCTAGTACTTAGCCACAATTTCTAAGGCTATGTGATAAAGTAAAATATCACATAACAAACACACCGGCGCTCTTGGGGAAGAACACACCGGACTCAGAGCTGTCAGCACACCAGCTAAGGCTGTGTTGTTTCTTATCCTCATGTGGTATACACCTGGGCCTTATTGGCAAGGCATATCTCTGTATTTCTCTTTGTATTTCAAATCCTACAGGATTTTACAAAACAAGTACTTTTTGTCCCCATACCAAGTATGATAAATACATGATGTATGTTTTCATTATTTTCTGTTCTTTGTAAGGTATCAACTTTCTTTTTGTCAATGAAAATTACATTTAAAATTCAAAACTTGATTTCCAAGTAACTATGAAGATTTATA
Source organism: Tympanoctomys barrerae (assembly GCA_002564285.1). Lineage (NCBI taxonomy): Eukaryota > Metazoa > Chordata > Mammalia > Rodentia > Octodontidae > Tympanoctomys > Tympanoctomys barrerae. The sequence continues at coordinate 15,153 of NDGN011446917.1, forward strand.
CTGTCAAATTGCAGCTTTGCAAAGACCTTTTTGATTACAGAATAGGTTAAAATGAGTTAACTATTTCTTGCCCAAAAGGTTAACACTTGTGAGTTTGAAATGTTATAGGAATTCAAGTGAATAATATTTTGTTTATTATATCATGGATTGAAAAATGAGGATATTAAATCCCTATGGGTATGTGCTTGTGCAGATAAAGTAATCTCTAATTATTTCAGGAAATCCACCAAGTAAACACCTTATTTTACATGTCAATTTTAAAAAATATGCTATAATTTGTACTAGGTTTATGAATTACCAACTAACATTAATATCACATTCAAAAGAACTAATATTGTAAAATTCAAATGAAATTTCTTAATTCTTTTTAATTTAAAGCTATATATTAAGAAAAGTTGGAAATAAGATGTGTTATAGAGGCCAGGGAGATAGCTCAGTAGAATAAGCTCTTCCCTGGCAAGTGCAAGGGCCTGAGTTCAATCCCTGGTTCTGGAAAAAAAAAAAGATGTGTTATTATACATGTACTAATGCCCCACAATTAGTATAATCATTATGTACTACAAACAGGAGCTGTACTAATAAAAGAGAAGAAAAGGAAATTTTGGAATAGGTAGAGTTTTTTATAGTCAGAGCTTCATTCAAGAGGTACTGAGCACTCAGACTAAAATTTTCTGATTAAAAAACTTCTCATATGTTTTATAAATGTCACCTTAATAAGCAGAATAAAACTATGAAACATTATATTATATAGATAGACATTTACACACACACACATATATGTACATCCACAATAATTCTGACAATTATTTAATTGAGCCAATATTTATTTTGTAATGGCAAATTTTACTTAGTATAGAACATTTCTCTAATATTATTTAATTCTTTTTCATTTTCTCTAGGAGCTAGAATAGTAAGCAAGTGGCTGCTGGGGCCTTCCCTTCTGATTTGGAAGAAATAGCTTACGAGAGCAGATAAAGCTTGAAAGATTGAGCTTTTGTGGTCAAAACCAAACACAAAAATGCAGTTCTTAAGATTCATCCTGCAGTGAAAGAACTTTCAACTTTTGTTTAGAAGATACCTTAAGCCATAAGTAAATATTGTTTGAAAATATCACATGTTCAGGCTTAGAGGCTGTAAACAAGAGGCTAGCCAGGGCAGGGATTTATGGCTCAGATGTGCTGGTGTGGAGAGGCAGTCATTTGGAGAAAAGCTGGTTCCAAAAGATTATTGAGACTTGGAGCAAATTGTTTTCTTCATAACAACCAACACACAGATTGGATTACTAAGAAACACTTGGATTTAAAAAAGTGGGTCAAAAAAGTAGCCTAGAGTTCTATCAGGGAGCTCTACCTAGCTAACCTATTAATTCCTACCTCTGCCATTTGGATGAAGATAAACAGTAATGCTGTGAAGAGCATTGGACTGAAATTACTACAGGCCCTCCTGAACTATGAAAGAATTTACAGTGAGTTATGTCTACAACAGGATGAAGAGCTTGACTCTTGGGCATAGAAGAAGCCACTTGTTTGCAGGAACAGAAAGGGATGGAAGGTAGCCCATATGAACAGTTTTACTGTCTTTGTTCTTTTCCATTTTTTAGTCCAATTCCTTTTCTGGATATCTCAAGCCTGTATTTTGAGAGTTTATAAATGCAGTTCTCAAGATTCCATTGAGAACTTGAATGGAACCATGTTCCATTCCTGTGTTTTGTTCTCATTTATTTGGAATATTTAGTTGAAAAGGCAGCTCTCACAATTATCTTTATATTGTCAGTCTGATTACTTCTGGTTTTTAAGCATCAGGACAAATTCTGAGAGTTTGTCTTCAGCACAACAGTATGGTTAAAGCCCTCAATGAAAGAGTTTCTTGGCCTCATGTGAAACAGTTTTACAATAGCTGGTGCTATTCATTTATTTCAAACATTTTAAAAATGATTAAACTGAAAAGCCTCAGCTTGGAGAATAATTTTATTTTTAGTTACTCATGATAACAGTAATACAGCCACATGTTGTTTACTAAAATAAAACACTTTTCCAAAAGTAATCCATATGTCAGTAACACACATAGGGCTTAGCTCTCAGCATCCTACTCTGATGAACTGATTTAAATTTTTACTGTATAAGAAAGGGGTAGAATTTTCAGTACACAAGAGAAAAAAATTGTCATTTAGAGAACATGGTATAAAGATATCACTCATTGGACTGTAATGAATTTCTACCAAAATATGCTGCTTCAATGGTTAGCTAGAGGACTGGAAATTATGAAGCAGATGATAGATGCTTTGGTTTGTATGACCCCAGTGTTCAAATATCAGCCTCAGCGATGTGGTACATCTCGTGATGACATATTCAATGTGTTACTAATCCCAAAGAGAACATATTGAAGACGTTGGTCCCCCAAACCACCCACATCCCAGAACATCTGCTTTGGTGTGGTGACCAGCATATTCTCAATAGTGCAGGAGAGGTCAGAGGATTTGTTACCAGAGTTAAAAATGAAATCACGTCTCTGGGTTTAAGTTACTTTCCCTCCATTCTATTGGTTCTTTCTGCCTGGGCAAAGAGTTTAGCAGTCACTTCTGTATTCTGCTGCTTCTAATTTGGGTCTCTGTTCATTTCAAAGGATGTCCAAGGGGTACTGGCATTGAACTCTTTAATATCTCCTCTATGTCTGGCATTTGTGGCCAATATTGGTTTTAAAACAAGAGATGGCAGAGGAACAGTGGGGAAGAGCAGTGGGCTGTAGCTGGGAAGCGAGTATTCCCGCAGGGAATGGGACAACTCCATTCTGCTTGCAGATAACTCCAGTGCTCTTATGCTTCACAGGAAGTGTAGGAATGGAAACAAAATTCATTAGCCAAATGGCTGATCTAGTTTTCAGCCTACTTTCCTGGGGCCATTCTAAAATCTTACACTTCTTTCAAAGCCATTTACCTCTCACCTTAAACCCTGAAGGGAAGGTAGCCCTTTATTCAGAACACCATAATAAATGTGTCCAGTTTTTGTTTATGTGTCTGTTTTAGCCAAAGAAGGAAGCTGCCTTTCCAAAAAAGATTGCCAGAGAACATCTTCATCCTTGGCGTGGCATATGATCTCTCTGTTTCCAATCTACTTCACCAACTTCTGTATCAAGCACTCCAGCTGTACCAGATAACTTAGATACACTTGGTTAGACACTGTCCTTCATGATTCTGCATTGTCAAATACTTTCACTCTGCCAGGAATACCTTTCCTGAACTCATCATGCCTTTGCACAATACTAACTGACTTCACTTTGAGAAACGCTCCAGGTGGCTGCCAACCACCATGTGAGTGGCACATCTAATTCAACTTGAACCCTCCTGCTATTCCATGCCCATCTCTCCCAAGGTATAGCTCATGTACTGCTTCAGTCTCTACCAGCCTCTCTATGCTCTATAAGAAATTATTTTTTTATCCCTGTCTCCCCAGTAGCTACCTAATTTAGCTTGTCACAGTCTATTCACTCATGAAATGAGATAATGCTTCAACGGTGATTGAAAAATTTAAAATTGAATTGCCAGAAATACTCACATAAGAACCAACTAAGAAATGGAAATAAAAAACTAAAAGTTAATCTCATTTGTATGTCAATTTTAACCAAAAATGTTGGTGATGCTTCCAGGTTTTCAAATTCATTTCAAGTACTGTCTGCACCTACTCAGCTTCCATAATTATACTCATATTTGTTGGAGTTTTCTGGAGCTCTAAACTATATTTAAGAGTATACAGAAATTTTCCAAAGTCATTTTTCAGCCTGAGTTTGGTACCTATTTGCTAGTAAAACAAATGTAATATGAGCCTACTAATTGGGCAGAGGCAGGAAATAAGAATTCTGCTTCCTCAGCTATATGTCTGATGTTGCATGTTTGTCCTGTGTTTGGTATTGAGGCAGGGTTGTTACCATGCAGTGGAAAATGTTGAGTCCTTGTAAGGCTCCTGTGCAATCTGCTGTCTGAGATACAGCTCCAGTTGTTGGATGCCTCTGTTTTGTAGAAAAGACACAGCTACACCTGGCCCCATCAGGTATTGGCCAGGATGAACTACTGTCTGCCTAGAACAGCTCCTGGGTTTAAATGCTATCGCCAGGACTTTTTCCTGTTAACAAGTCAAGTCGCTTCCACATTCGTGTCAGATGAAGTGATCTTTATCACAAACACCACCCCAAGGAAGCTCCTGCGCGAGGTCAGATTGAAGGTACACCTCGTGGGCCGCTGCCCCTCTGCCCTCCTCGGAGCACAGCACTGCTAATAGCTGCTGTTAGCAAACTGCCTAGGAGCTAAGGAGGACAGCTGTAGAAAGCCGGGCACAGGCCCTCAAAATGAGGCTGGTTGTCCCATGATAAGGAGAGCCAGCGCTGTACTTTCAACAGTGGTCCATCAGAAATCATTTACAATTGGCAAAGGATGCTTCCAAACACTGCCAGAATTTCTTTCCTATACAGAAACCCCCAAAACTATCACCAAATTTGTTAAAAAGCCTGCTCCTGCTTTCCGGGGGGCAAATTCCAATAAAAAGTTTGGAGTTTTCAAAATACAGTTTCAGGGGCCAGGGAGATGGCTCAGTAGAATAAGCACTTTCCTGGCAAGCGCAAGGGCCTGAGTTCA
>NDGN011446923.1:0-13987 GCA_002564285.1 Tympanoctomys barrerae
GTTTCTCAATAAAATTAATGAAATAAAATAAAACAAATATTTTACCAAAGAAATTAATTTAGCCATGCATACCTTCATCTTGAGCTAAACAAGTTCACAGCGCAGAAATTGTGAGCAATGTGTGCGCACAGCGGGGCCAGAGAATGGGCCGAAACACTGACCAGAATTAGAGCACATTTGCGATTGTGAGTTTGCATGGGACTCACTTAATAGACTTTGTCCTATGAAGATGACAGAGTCAGGTATGACTATCAGCACTTACTATTATCCTTGGTTTATGTTATTATTATTTCTTCTAAAAGTAAAATATGCTCATAAAAATGGTTACAATCTACATATGTTATGATTGTTCATAACATTGAGTATAAGTCATTATTCATGTGATTTTCATGGTGTCTTTTTACTAAGCCCAAGAATAGAACGGACAAGTTGGAACATGCTCTGTGTTATAAATCTGTGAATTCAGCGTATAGCAGATAAATCAGATGAATTCTTTTCAAAACATTTCATTCATCCTGGCAAACCAAAAATAGCAAGAGGCATGAATTAACAATGACATTTACTGGCTGTGAGTGATGGTGTGTGCCTGTGAGCCCAGCACTTGAGAGGCTGAGGCAGGAGGATGGCCACAACTCTGAGTTAGTCTGCACTGCATAGTGTGACCTTTCCTCAAAAATCAAAGCAAAACAAAACAAACAAAAAAAGCAGAAAGATTTATATGATTTGGAAAATAGTATTGCCCGAATACAGAATAGTAGGCATATCAGCAAATACTTTAGGTAGCATCTTTCCTATCAACTGAGTATATATTTTTGCTAAAGTCTGAGAGTCCAGTTGAACAACTTTTATCATCAAAGTCATAAAAACTTTACTTTGTTTTAGCTGTAGGCTTGTGGATTTGAATGAACAGGCTTGTTAGTTTCTGCTGGAGAAAATTCTACATCACTGATGTCCTATTTATTTGTAATGACATAGTGGGATAATTGTATTTAAGTACATCAATTTGAGACTAGAGCATGCTTCAAATTACATCACTTCATAAGTGAATCAGAAAAAAAGTAAAGTTCAATGAATAAAGCTGTTCAATTTTGCATGGTAAGAACAAACACCATATTTATTTAGAAAATAAAGATTATTTATTCTAAAAAGCTCCATCAAGCTTCATAAATAAGCACTCCTATGGTAAAAAAGTACTCCTACCTAAGGTCACATTCCTAATTGTTACCCTGAAGCATTAAACTGCGTTATTCATTGATAGTGAAAGAAATCAAAATCATTTCAGGTTTTATCTTTTATACTAAAAGTTCTTATGCACATGTACACAATTTGCTTTACACTTAATAAGTAAATGCAAAACTAGATCCCAATGGGAAAATACAAAAAGTGTTTGTTATGGGAGGAAATGTTATAAGATAAATAATTGAAAAGTTGGTTGAGAGAAACTTCTTCCTCACTTCTGAAATTTATTGAAGCTCAAGGTTACCCAGATAATTAGCAGGACAAGTGCATATTTTGCTATAATAGAACACATATTTTAAAAATAACAAAGTAATTTTTCATGTCCTGGTTTGAGATATGAAAACTTCCTGAAGGTGGTTAATGGTGCCACACGTGTACGCCACTTGGCTCTGCTATTTGTGTCTAGATCCCAGGTAGGGGGCAGAGACCTTAGGCAAAGGAGAGCCTGTAGGAGTGGGAACTGCACAAGTCTTATCCTGCAGCCCTCAGAGGGAAACCCTGCCATGTGAAACAGCATATATGAAACAAGGGGTTACTATGATAATTGAAAACAGAGGGCCAGATACTTCATGATTCTGTTTCCATAAGGCACTAAAATAGTCAAAGTCCTAAAAGCAGAGAGTAGAATGGTGGCTTCCAGGGTGGACGGAGAGGGAAATGGGAAATGTTATAATGGTTAGAAAGTTGACATTATAATGTTGACATTACACAGTGAAAAACTTTAGAGATCAACTTGATAATGTACTCGTAGCTAGCAATGGGGAGCTAGCTCGGTGATCTAAGCGCCTGCCTGGCAAGCGCAAGGACCCAGGTTCCGTTCCCAGCACCCAGACCTGGTTGTGGTGGCACATGCCTGTAATCCCAGTGCTGGGGAGGCTGAAACAGGTGGATCACTATGATTCTAAGCTGTATAGCAATACCCTGTACCAAATAAATTTTTAAAAAAAGAATCGATCTCATGTCTAAGTATTCTTACCTGAAAACAAAATCCCCAAAACAACACAAGGACATTTTGAAGTTAACAGATAGCAAGAGTGTATGTATATCTTCAAGCTCACCAAAATCTATACATTAAGTGGCTGCTACTTTTGCATGTCAATTATACTTCAATAAAACTGAAAATTACATGGTTCGATGTGGTATTAGGAATCCTCCTTGCTTCATAACTTGTTTTAAATGGATGCCTATTATTTTTAAAAGGTCACAGTAAGTCTTTAGGGACACTATTTAACCCAGTACTCCAAAACCTATAAAATATAGATGAATAAATTCAAGCACGGAGCTTATAAAATTTGCTCCAGGTAGCAATGAGAGAAAGTGCTAGAGATAGCATTTTAATGCTGGTGCGTTGGGTTTCAGAATTACCTCTGCCCCTGAGAACATTGTGGATCCTCTATCAGCACAGTGTACATTAATACCAGAAGCAATCTAATTTCTCCAAGTAAAAATTAACACATGGCATCAGTTTTGTAAAGTGTTTTCCTAAAGAAATAAAAGAAAGAGTGCATTTTATTTATTTTGGAAAAATGAGTATCTTTTTATTTTGTACCAAAGAGAGAAAATTCAAGGAATGAAAAATATAAAGCAATGCTAAGAAGAAAAAGATAACACAGCCATGAAGAAATCTGTGGGCTATGCTTATATTTTTTATAATTTTTTCACAGCAATTACCTTACAAGTCTCTGTTACACAAATAATATGCTATTCTAAGTGGTCAAAACTTACCACAAAATTGCAGTAACACATACGCTTGTACACACGCATCCACTCACACTGAGTACTTAGTAGGGACGCGTTGTAATCGGTTCCCATAAATGATATTACTTTTATTTTTATAAACTTTGGATTTCCCATTTCATAAGCCAGTACTGAAATATGATTATTGTTCTTTATTGGTGACAGCTTTTCTGCTTAACTGAACAAAGCAACGATTTCTAAACATTGTCATTGTGCTTAGAATAGTCATTATTCCATGCTCTCCTCAAAACATTACAGCCTCCAAGAATGGCAAGATATTTTCTCGACCCTGAAATTTCTTGTACTTGGAACACTGGAATCGATGGATTTTTTTACTTCTTTTCTTCACACCTGAGAAGCCATTCAAACTATTTACTCTTCCCCAACTCAGAGTCCAACTAAGACCACTGTTCCTCTAGCAGGACTCTAGGCACGATTCGCTGAGTACTGTGACCACAGCTACACTTAATATTTGGAATTTCTAGAAATATAAGGATTTAATTAAAGTCATATTAAATGTAGCAAGTGTTACACTAAACGTGGAAATTCTGTCCATTTCAAGTCTAGCCTTTCCTTCTCTATTTGCTTGTAGATGCATTTAAAGGTAAAATGACACCACAAAAACCTTTCCGCTGAAACACAGAAGGTATTCAAAATAAGTTTCTGAAATTATATTTCAGTGATAAAATCTATCCTTTTGGAGCCTTTGCTACAGAAAGATAAAGCATATAACTATGAAAAAAACTTTCCATAATTGGTAGCACAGTGATGTTAGAAATTAGAAAGGCACTAGACCTTTAGGACCGGGAGAGAGGAGAAGTGAGGAAGAGGCAGTTACATGGAGTACGTCTGCTGAAGTGTCAGCATATTGTGGGCACGGAGGTCCCACTTACTGCAGCTACAGCAGGTTAAGGGGGCTCTATTTCTATGTGATTATGCTAGTTGAGAATTCACCTAACATAAGCCCTGACAGTACTTAGAAGAGGCTTTAGTTCAATGCAAAGTTTCCCAGCTATAATCATACTTTAGAATGATTTGTTGAGCTTTACTAAAATACTGCAGTACCAGCGGTTTCCCTCAAAGAATCTAAGGTGGATGTGGTAGCAAAGGGCTCTAGCCCAGCATGCTTGCAGGCCGGGGTGAGTGGATCATTTGTTTAAGTCCAACCCAGACAACTAGTAAATTGTGAGATCTTTTCTCAAAATAATGATTTTTTAAATGGTGGGAATATAGCTCAACACCAAGTCCTGAGTTTGACCTCTAGTACCAGGAAAAAAAACCTAACATGGGATGAAGTCTGAATTTCAGTTCTTTCTAGAACTTTCTCAGTCATTCTGGCTGAAAATTAGTATTCTCTGCTCTATTACAAAATGTAAGACTTTACATATTTAATATATAAGGTCTTATCTACATGGGTTTGATGAGAGAAACTAATAAATTATTCTCTAAATAATGAGAAACAACAAATATAGATAAAAATGTTTTAATTTAATTGATAGAATTAATTTAATTGATGCATTTCAGAGACTTCTATTTAATATAATTGTGGAATGATTAAATGATCTTCTCCAGGAGGTAAATGGAGATACTGGCTGCTGCTAACATTATTTGATTTTTTAAAAAATATTTATTTATTTATTTATTTATTTAGTACTGGGGATGAAACTGAGGACTTTGTGCTCACCAGGCAGGGGCTTAGGCTGCTGGTCTAGCTCCCCAGCCCTTGGTCTATCTTTAATAGCTGCTGTTCACTAAAGTACTGCTGGCCTGCGCGTCTCGTGTCCTCTCGTCCCCCAGTTCACGACCTACATGCATTTGAGAAGAATGTGTTCTTTACCACTGAACTTTTCCCCATTTATGCTCCTCCTGCAATTATATATTTCTTCTCACTCCAAGCAAATTTGGAGAAAATAGGAACAGTCTCCCTTCTGTATTCTACTGACTGATCCTGGCTATCAGAACATTAATTACAGAACAAGTATATAACAATATGTTATTTAACCACAGAAACATATCCACTTGGCATTTTACTTTTGGTTATCACTCTATGTCTTATTGATGCAATATTTTGAGATCAAAATATACATAAAAATCTTTGATTGTTTGCTACATTGGTATACGCTAAGTAAGCACATTTCTAACATTTCCCTAAAGCTCTAAAATAACATAATTTTCTTATATCATGCACAGATGAGTATTTGGTTTTGTTTTGTTTTGGCAGAACTGGGGATTGAACTCAGGCCCTTGCCCTTGCCAGGGCAGCACTTATTCTACTGAGCCATCTCCCCAGCCCCCAGATGAGTTGTTCAGTATCTTATTCATTCACATCTCAAATGTGTTTGAAGTGCCAGCTAGTAACTTTCTAAAAAGAATATAATGATTTCAACTTTAAAGTAAATATACAATCAAGTGCAATTTGATTCATTATAGAGTAACAAACCCCACATAATTTCTACATAGAAATCATTATACTGTAATCTGATTACATTCAACATTATGTATCACTATGTTAAAATACGGCTCAATCACAAAATAGGAAGTTCTCAATATTGCATTAGTTTTGACTGTAACTAATCAATTATTTTTCAAAAGGCTAGCATGAATTATATTTGTCTTACTAGATAATTTCAGGTGTCTTCGGGGGCAAAATAGCAGATTCAGTGACTAATTCTTTATATTTCCTTTGACCTTCATTCAGAAATCAAGCCCAGTTCTGATATATATATATATATATATATATATATATATATATATATATTACTTATAACACTTATAATTTTAAAACAATAATTCTTCCTATGACAGCTAATGTACATTTAATTTTTATAAGCATGTCCAGATCTATTTAGTGCCTTCTGATCAGCTGAATAATTCACATGTCCCACTCACAGTGCTAACCAGCACTGTAAGAACAAGAACTGTAGCTCCACTTCACATTTTTAAACATTTTTTCATCTTTTCAATTTTCTTTCACTTCACATTTTTCAAACAGTGAATTTGAATTGTGCTAAATGCTTAATTTATAAGATTAAACTCCATCCCTACATTCTCTTTACTGTCTGAAAGAATAAAATATCAAAGTAGAAATAACTTCCAAAAGTAAGTTTGAAAGTAGTAATCACCAAATTAATATTTTCATTCAAAAGTTACCAGGAACTGAAACACTCAATGTGCAAAACCTAGAGCCTGTGGAACCTGCACTATAGGACTCATCGCCCACAAAAATGATAAAAGGGAAATACAGCAGCATTTGTACACGAAGACCACAGTGCTTTTCTAGAGTTTTAAGACGATGGCGGTGCGCCGTCAGAACCAGAAGGGAAGAGGGCAGGAGGATTCCTGGAGCTTGCGAATAACCAGCGTGCAGAAGGCGCAGGCCCTGCACGGAGCTGAGGCGCTCCCGTCTCTGCTGCCCAGTGTGTCTGTCTCTGGCCTTTTCATTTTCCCTTCTGACTTCAGGTTTTACCCCACTGCTGAGTGCTCACGCAGGTATAATTTCTTGTCTACATACACTACCGAATCGAGCTTTGTCCTCTCTATAGACGGGCTGACTCGCTCCCATCTTAGATTCCTTTAATTTTTTATGATGACATTATGACAGGGACCCAAGTGACCACGAGTAATCGCCCTTTTATTAGGCAGTGTTCTGATGAAAGCAATGCTCTCTGGCTGTATCGTTAGCGTTGCTCCTAAGAAAGATGCGCAGAGTGTGCTCTCGAACATTCTCCATGACCTTGGGTAACTGACAGAGCGGTAGATGTTACATACGAACTCGATACTCTGACCTGTGAGGGAGTGGGCTTGGGAAATAAAGCGGAGTGGATCTGAATCACTCTGAAAATTTCCATTTAGCAATGAGGGAGGCTGAGGGAGAGGGGTAGTTAGCTAGAGCTCAGCCTGGGCAACTGAATGAGACTTTGTCTCAAAATAAAAAAAAAAAGTAGGCTGGATATGTAGCTCCGTGAGGAGGTCTGAGATCAATCCTCAGTACTCCAAAAAAAGAAAAAAAATCTATAGTTAGTGGTCAGACAAAAGCATCTAAAATAAATTTTGGAGACAGAAAGGGTCCTAAATACACTACTTAGTTTAGGTATAAAAGGGATCACAATTCTTAATTTATGACATTAGTAATCAAGTGAAATGCTGCTTTTTATGTGTGCAAATTATATGGAAAGAAAAAATAAAATAATAAAGCAAAGTGTTGATTTTATCAACTATTTTCATTGGAAAATTTATATTAACTGTGAACTTGGGTAATAAATAATGCAAGATTTTAGTCTAATCTAAACCTGCATTTTGAATATACCACTTTAGTTATGTCATGAGTTATAATAGCATTAATTTACGGCTAACAGTAACACAGCATGCTTTTTATTTTTTCAGGAAAAGATTTATACCCCCTGAAAACTTGGTTCCATGTATTTTCTGTAGAAATACCTGATGAGTTTTAGATCCATGAGTATTTTACTATTAGTGAAAGATATAAGCCTGATTTTCTTTTTATTAACCAAAAGGTCTCATGAAGCTAACTTTCCAAAGATCTCAAGTAGCAACAAAATAAATAATAGTAAGAAATACAACCTTTTCAGGGCAATAATGACCCTGTCACCGAGGCTTTGTTCCCCTGACCCCAGAGGGCCTTTCCCTGCGTCCGCACAGCTCCGCAGAAGCCCCTGAGCTCTTCCAGTTACACCATGCTTCTTATAGGCTCCAGAGGAGTTTGCGGAAACACTTCTAAAACATCCCTCCTTCCCCCTAGAACATAATCACGTTACCTTGTCATTGCACATACTTGGACACAGAGGAAATTAAATCAAGTATCGTCGCTAAGTGCTGCCACAAGTCAGGGAGGTGACTGAACTAATCTTGGCAGGAGAACAATTTCTTTCTTTTTTTTAAGGTATTTAGTACAGGGTCAACAGGATCTACAGGGTCTCACTACACAGATCAGACCTGTAGTGATCCTCCTGCTTTCAGGCCCCTCGGCGCTGGGGTTACAGGTGTGCGCCACCACGGCCAGTCTCAATGGATGTGCAGGGGGTGGGGTGGGGTGCTGGCACAGCAGGTAGGGGATCGAAGCTCGGTACCTGTGCTCTGCCTAAGCAGAAGCTTTAGTCCACTCAGCTATCTGGCCAGCCCTGGAGAACAATTTCTTAGATTCTATAAATTTTCTTCTCTCATTTTACAAACTTTTGTTTGTAATAGCAACTAATTATTAAGTAGTTGCTCACCTACTTAAAGAAGAAATTATTCCCAAGTTTCCTTCTTGTGTACTTATCTATGAGTGTTTAAAAAATGGCCTATTTTTTGTAGGGATATTTTCACAGTCTTCTGATTGCAGACTTAAGAATGCATCAAAGTATGTATTTTGTGAATAGGAGCAATAAGAATTATTGCTAAATATTAAATTATTGCTAAATATTAAACCATGCTAAATATTATAGTAAGCACCATTACATATCATTAAGCTAGTGCTGAAGCATTTTTCTCAACTCAAATAATTTTAGAAATCCTTAATTTTTTTTTTTTTGATACTGATAATTGAACTCACGACCTTGTACTTGCCAGGAAGGCACTTCTGCTGCTGAGCTTTCTCTCTGTCCCTGTAATTCTTAATTTGCTTGCTTCCTTGTTTAATTCTAAAGTCCAATGCCTACACTGACATCATTTTTACATACAAAAAGGGGTGATAAAAATATAATGAATGTTTACGGTGTAAAACTTGGTAACAGTAGAGGAGCCATTCCAGAAATCCTCTTTCATGTCTTAGGTTGTGCGACTAAAAAGTACAAGCGGTGGCTGCTGATACCAAATGCCAGCCACCAGAAACGCTTCCTTGAGAGAAGATCACCGTGCGTCCTCAGCCACCACAGCCACAGGGTCTGCCTCCAAGAAGCTTCCTCTGCGAAGTCAGAATGACTTTGAAAAGCAAACGTTTTGGATAGATTCATACATTACGGCCGTCATGAAATGAACTAAAGATAGTCAGGCAAGAGGACTTCCAGACTGCTTTAGAAAGTGGCAGAAAGGATGGCGTAAGTGTGTTGGGTATGGGGGGGGAGTTCTTCGAGAAAAATGGATGCCACGTGTCTTATTGTAATAAATTTTAATACACACTATTCTCTGTATCACATCTTATGTGTTGGTTTGTTTTCCCACTGAAGTCCCCAAATGGCTCTTATATGTACCAAAAAAGACCATGGTGGGATATTTCCTTCAGGATAAATATGGTTGAAAGTTGCTTCTCCTGTTCAGCTTTAGTTATTTGATATTTCTAGGCTCACGTTGATTGTGGAACAGTAGACTTGACAGAGAAGCAGAATGAGCTGATCATTTTATTAAGTGGCACAGAGCTGAGGAACACGGAAAAGCCATGGGGCAAGTCAGCACCTGGAACTCAAGCAGCCCCACAGGCGCATTATAAAAGTTTGCAAGGACATAAAACACACAATAGCTTGTAACACAAGACCAGCAGGTATAGGAAGAGGACAGATTGTAAAACACAAGAAACACTGACATTGTTTAGAATACAACAGGGGGCTAAGATTAATGGATAGGGCGAGAGGTGTTTATTTTTTTATTTTAAAGAGAATAAGCACTAAAACAAAACCATTATAAATGACAGAATTTCAAGGCAAGATGATAGACAATCAACAATGGTTATTACATTGCATATTATTATCTTCAAAGTAATTGTCCAGATTAGAGGCACTGATCTCAATTATTTAAAAAAAAACAAAACGTTAGGCACTACTGGATAGCTGCTTAGAAGGCAAAAGCCTTTCAGAGGGTTACTTCTTTGAGACTTAACCACACAATTCAGTTTCACCTCCCAACCCCCAACCCAGATTCTCACTGCCTTCTCCAGCCCAGCACAAATGTAAATGGCTGTCAGGCCTTCCTTGGTCCCCAGCCCTCAGTGATTGATTGCTCCCATCAGTGTGCTCAGAGCACTTCAAGCATACCTCCATGATAGCCCCAATTACCCTGATTTATGATTGTTATGTCTCTACATCTTCTACAGAGACACAGCTCGTCAGCCATTAGGGCACCCAATCACGGGTTGAATTTCTCTGGAGCTCCATGGTGCCTCTCCCAGGAGCAACATGATCACTCAAAGAGGAGTCATGGGAGGAAAAATAGCTTGGCTTGAAAGAAGAAGGAGCACATATTTTATCCTTAAATTTATCCTTTCTTGCTAGATGTATTAATATTATGAAAAATAAGAAATACTAAGTTATAATATTATACTCATAAAATTATTGAAGATATTAGCATAACCATAAGAATGGTTTAATTTCAGCTCTTAGAGTTATGGATATGAATAGGATACTATGGTTCTTGGTAAAATTTTACTGCACAGACCCATTCACGAAAATAATGATACTTTGGAGTGGGGAGGTAGCTCAGTGGTCTAAGCACCTGCCTGGCAAGTGCAAAGACCTGAATTGGATCCCTAGTATCACGTACTGTGCTGGCCCCAGAATACTAGGTGGAGCACATCTGTAATGCCAGCCCTGGGGGAGCTGACATGAGGATCACTAGGCGTCTGAACTGTGCAGCAAGACCCTGTATCCAACAAATAAATAAATAAGAAAAAAATTAAGTAATGATACTTTTATGTCTTAAAGGTATATAATTAAAGAAAATTAAAGTCTCAGTGGGCACGGCGATGTACACCTATGATCCCAGCACTCAAGAGGCCGAAGCAGGAGGACTGCTACAATTTCGAGAGCAGTCTGTTCTACAAAGTGAGTTTAAGGCCAACTTGAAGTACGTGGTAAACCCTGTCCCAAACAGACCAAAGAACAACAACAAAAAAAAGTTTCCTCCAATCTAGTTTAATTCTCCATTTCCCCAAGTTAAAATTTTATATTTTCTCAAGTAAAAATTTCTCTCAGAACTTCATCATATTTATGTTATAGTAATAATAATGAGCACTCTGATGTACTCCAAACTTCGGAGGCTACAGAGGCATTGCAATAAAGCACAGATTAAATTCCATGGCGTGCGACACTAGCTGTAAGTGCATTTTATTGGTTAATATTTAAAACTTGATTTGTGTATTATATGTCTTCTGTTCATTAGCCAATCTTTGATTAAGAAATAAGATTTCCTGCCCACATTAATTGACAGAACTAACACACACACACACAATTTAAAACAAAGACATGCATGTGTAATACTTGTGTAAATTACAACTTCAAAATAGAAACAATACTAAAGTATTTGCCTTTGAAGTGCAACTGTTATCTTTAGACAAAAGGAGTAACATGCTTTGTGTCTGTGATGCGTTTAGTGGTAACAGCTGCCTACCTTGTCAAGAAATGTTTAACATCCATCAGTGTTTAGGATGAACCAACTATTAGCCCTGAGTTCCAATTTTACAAACTCCCACTGTATTGGTGATACAGAAATCTGCCTTTTAAATCCCAGAGCACCAACAGTCCTAATTAATTTTCATCCCTCTCATCACAAGCTCAAAAATACATAGTAGCCTCAGAAAAATCATTTTTTAAGTAGAAGAGGCCGAATGAGAATGTTTCCAAACCCTATTTACAGTAATGCTTGCAAAGGATTTCATTTGAATAAATTTACACTGGTTCTTTTACCTGCAATAATAAATTATAGCTCATTTCACAGCTGTATCCCATACAGCAGTCCACGCTGAATATATCAGCTTAGCCGCCTGCAGACAAATATAATGATGCTGGCAAGTTTTCATTTGGCTTCTTTCTGGGAAGAAATGAACAGGAAAACTACAGCTGGAATACAAGTCCTGCGATAGAAAGCTGTGAAAGTCAGCATTTCTATTGTCGATGAAATCCTGTTCAAGAAATGATATCCGTCTACATACTTAAAGGAAGATTCCTTCAAATTAAAAGTAGACTGCAGTACTGCACCCGACCACAACACATGTGGGCAGATACTGAAAGGGGGGCAGGGGGGAGAGAAACAGCCGAGCAGCAAAGGAGGGAATGGTAAGGGGAGGGGAACAGAGAGTACATGACACTGTGCAAGAGAAGGAAGGGAGAGCGTGTGAGTGTGTACACTTGGGGCAGGAGGAGAAGGAGACGGGAGAGGGGAGGGTGTCCTATGGGGGTGTTGTGGAGGAAAACTAAGTGAAGGAAGATTTAGGATGTTCATAGTAGGCTTCCATGTTATATTTTTCAAACAAAATTCATATAAAAATCTGTATATCTTCAAAAACAAATGAAAACAATATACATGTACTGAAAGTAAGTATTGGTTATGACTTGGAACAGCACTTTATATGTTGTGTGCTGATTCTTCACATCATGGAACAATGATGACATGCTTTGTTTGGTAATGGGGCAATGGATTGTTTAGGCAGGACATACTGTCATGGTGTCATACAACCAAAGAAGCCACAAATATCAGTATTAAGAATAATCTCAAGGGACCGGCCAGACAGCTCAGCAGATGAAAGTGTGATTTGATTCCGGGCATGCCATGTCAGCCTGCACCAGGGCGTGCCGAGACAGTGACTGAGACTGGGCCTGATGGCACTTGGGAGGCTGGAAACAGGAGGATCACCGTGAGTCTGATCTGTGTAGTGAGACCCTGTGAACCCTGTACTAAATACATTGTTTTAAAAAAGAATACTCAAATCATAACTTCTTTAGGGCCAGCAAGACAGCTCAGCAGACCAACTGCTTGCTCAGGTGAGTGCAGGGGGGGGGTTCAATCCCTGGCACCACATGCTGTGCCAGCCCTGATGCCCAGGAGCTGAGCTGTCCATGGAGTCTGGGTACGGTGGCACACGCCTGTAATCCCAGCACGAGGGAGGCTGAAAACAGGAGGATCACTATGAGTCCGAGCTACATAGTAAGACGCTATACACACAAAAAAGAAGAACTTCAAGGACATCATATGCTCAGTCAGTATCTGAATAGTTCAAGTGTTCATTCAGAGACAAATTTGTGATTACTATGTTCTCCTATAAGTCTCAGAAAGTATTAAATTTAATTTCTATTATTACCTACTCATACCATATAATACTAACTTATGATCTTTAAACTTTATTCTTTATATGACCAAAAAGTATTTTCCCTGATTTTGACTTCTTAAATTAAAATACTGGGAAAATGCTATAACATGCTTTATAGAAATTTCTCATTTTTGTGCATCACTTAACTTTGAAAAAATAACGTATGTGTCCTCAAAAGTGATTTACGTTAAATCATGTTTCCTCTTTCATTAGAGAAGGGTCTTGCTTATTGCTTTATATTAATGAAGTGATTGTGAGATTTTAGTAAAAGAACACGCAAATGTGAATGCTTGCTGTATTACAGAGTACTAAGAAAACGCAAGGATAATTGTTATTATACCTAGTAAACCAATTGGGCAACTTCTCAAGTGATCAACATTAAAAATTTTCACCACTACCACTTAGACTTCTATGCACATTTAAAATAAATGCAATAAAATAAATAAATAAACAAATGCAATCAAATCATGCTTTGTTTCTTTAGATAACTGTTTTTCCTATCCATCTCTCCTGTGTTATTGAAGCTTTCTTGGTATGATCAGATATAATTCCCAAAAAAGTTTTTATTAAATGTGTTCATCTCACTAAATGTAGATTTTCTTCTCACATGTGTTTTTTTATTCTTATAAGCTAGGTACTCTAAAGAATATTCTCATATTTTAAACTACAAACATTTTCTTTATATCTTTTTGAATAACTACACTGTAACTAAAGTTCCCAGAGGCTATGAATGGTTCAAAAAAATTAGAGTAATCTTGCAGTTTCTCAAATGATTGAACACAGAGTGACCATAACATCCAGACATATATGTTCAATATAAATAAAAACATTTGCGCACCAAGACTTACATACAGACATTCAGAGGACTATTTATAATATGCAAAAGTGAAAGCAACCTGTCCATTGATGAATAATCAGAATACGGTATAACCATAAAATGGAAAGAAGGGCCAGGGAGAGAGCTCAGTGGTGTAAGTGCCTGCCTGGCAAGCACAAGGG
>NDGN011446931.1:0-10103 GCA_002564285.1 Tympanoctomys barrerae
GTAGTAGATTTTTTTGTGTGCAAAATCTTTTATTTGACTTGAACCACAGCATTCCAGAAATCCTTAGCTTGTACTCTGTGGCCATTTTCATACATCTGATACTGAAAAAAAAAATCTACCACAAACACCTACTGAAGGATAGCATCATTTGTCACCTCCTTCTGAATTTAACTTTCAGTTAATTAGAAAGGAATTCAGTCCAAAGAAAGCATGCATGTACAAGTCATACCTTACTCAGGGGGACTTTAATATTTTTCAAACACAAAGCAAGAAGTTCCCTGGATAATGAAGCACATTTTACCCAAGGTCTTGGTGGCTGAAAATTTCTTTCACATTGCTTGCAGAAAGAAATGGACCCTTGTTTTGGAATGCTTTGGCTTATGTCAACTTTACTTCCCAGACAGGTCACAAAAATATTGGCAGGATTTGGCCTAATCAGGACACTATACTCACAGCACAAGACATGTCTAGGGCTGTGGTTGGTGGGCTCAATCATATACTCCATCCCTCTGAATATTTTGATTTAAGAAGGGCAAGGGGTGTATTTCATTCATTTGTCTAGTCTTCTCTTTATGAAACTAATCATCTTGCTGCAGCTTCTACCCTGCTTCACTGTCAGTAGCTACCAGCATGGGCCTAGCTTGGCAAAGATCTCCAAAATGTGATATTTTTATACAATGGAGTTTTGTTCAGCTAAAAAAAAAGACAAACTTTAACCCTGTGTGGGTAAATGGATGCAACTAGGGGCTATACTCATAAGTCAAATAAGTCAGATCCAAATGTGTAAATATCATATTTTCTTTTTAGTGTAAGAACCTGAAAGAATAAATAAAATCTGAAAGATATAATATATATAGCAAAATGGAAGAGACTGAACATAAGGAACAAACAATAAAGATGAGGGAAAGGAGAAGAGAGAGGGAAAAGAAGGAAGGGAAAAAATCAGCCAAATATAAATACAGACTAGCTGAAATGATTGTAGTACTAATTCCATCAGTTTTTGAAAATAGTTCATCTTTAAAGTTTTCACTTTCACTAATTCTATATGTACTAATCTCTTTAAACAAAATGTCTTCATCAAAGAGAGCAATGTGCAGTACAAAACTATGGTTGGATATCTTTTATCTTGTTCTTATAAATGTATACCATTTCTAATGTCTTGTCAATCATGATTATACTCTCTTCAAAATAAATTTAAATAATAAAAATTAAACAGGACAAGAAAAAAAATCAAAGATCACTGAAAGCCTTATTGTAAAGTATTTGTCTCATGTTGTGTACCTTTACCTGTTAATCTGAGCAACATATTTGATGATAAAAATGTGTAATATGAAATGTTATAGAGCAGAGAGAGTGAGGAGGCTGTCTGGCTTCTGCTCTCACAGACATTGCAGTACATTGAGCTTCATAGAGAGAGTACCCGGGCAAGTGAGAGCCAGGACTGGCACAGGTCGATTCTGTGCCTCGCTGAGGAAAACAAGTAAACACAGGCAAAGGAGAACTTAAGAAGCCGAGAGGAAAGACGTCATCATATGCATTCTTTGTGCAAATTTGCCTAGAGGAGCACAAAAAGCACCCAGATTTTTCCTTTAACTTCTCAGAGATTTCTAGGAAGTGCTCAGAGAGGAGGAAGACCATGTCTGCCAAAGAAAATGGAAAATTTGAAGATATGGCAAAAACGGACAAGGATAGTTACGAAAGAGAAAAAAAAAGGTATGTTCCTCCTAAAGGAGAAACAAAAAAGAAGTTCAAAGATCCCAAGAGGCATCCTTTGGGCTTCTTCTTGTTCTGTTCTATTACCTAAAAATCAAAGGAGAACATCCTGCCCTCTCCGGTATTGTCACAAAGAGACTCGGAGAAATGTGGAATAATACTGCAGCAGATGACAAGCAGCCAAATGAGAAGAAGGCTACTAAACTGAAGGAAAAGTATGAAAAGGACATCGCTGCCTACTAGGCTAAAGGAAAACCTGATCCAGTAAAAAAGGAATTCGCTGAAACAAAAAAATCAAGAAAAAGAAGGAAGAGGAAGAGGAGGAGGAAAAGGAGGATGAAGAGGAGGAAGATAAAGAGGATGAGGAGAATGAAGAAGAGGATGATGAAGAATTAGTTGATTCTAGCACAGTTTTTTCTTGTCTATAAAACATTTAACACCCATGTACACAATTTTCTATCTGTATATACAAAATAGTTAGGATAGATATACAGCTACTGCCTCTTAAGTCAATAGAAGAAAGATTTGTACTAATAGTGTTTTGACATGTTATCACATCTGCAACTTCTACTGTGAATAACCACTACAAAGACAACAATGTGCGATGCATTATTTATTGAAACTACCCTATTAATTGGTTTTGAAACTGTCTCATTGCTATTTGTTTCTCAATAAAATTAATAATAAATAAATAAATAAATAAATAAAGGCAATGGGCAATTTAAAAAAACTAACTTTTTGAAGAAAAAAATTGAAATGTAAGGCTGTGTAAGATTTGTTTTTAAGCAGTACAGTGTTTTTGTTTTGCTTTGTTTTGTGTTTTTGTATAGTTAACACACTTCTAAACGTGATTTTAGATAGCCTTGTCCTTATGGTATTTTCAATAGCCACTAACTTTGCCTGGTCTAGTATAGGGGTTGTAAATTGGTATGGAAATATAAAGCAGATTCTTGTTGGTTCACAGAACAAATTAGTTATATATTGGGACAAAAGTTTTTCATTTTCAGTTGTCTCTGATTCAGCTTATACAAAATAATTGTCATTCTATTAACTGAATACCACTCTGTAATTGCAAAAAAAAAAAAAAAAAGTTGCCACTGTTTTGTTCACATTCTGAATGCTTCTAAGTAAATACAATTTATTTTATTAAAAATATGTAGTATCACAACCATTGTTAATTTGCTATTCTTGTTTTGAAAATCCATGTTTTTATATGTTACTTCATTTCTGTCTTTGTTTTTTGCTATTTGTTTTCTTTTTTACCCTTTACAATAAAATAAAAGCAAATTTAGAAAAGTAATAGTTATGGTCACAAAAAAGAACAAGAGACCTCTAATCTTATAGTGGGCATCTCCCTGTTAAAATTTTCTCCTGATAGTTATAACTGAAGGGAATTGTCATAGAAGGTATATCTAGGCTGCTATTTTAATTCCCACCAACAAATATTTGTAAAAGTATAAGAGAATATATAAGCATTGGCAATGCTTCTGTAGTATCAATGGCCTTCTAAGAATCTAGACACAAGAGTGATTTGTTTAACAATGATGAGAGGCCCGTTAATCTGAATAACCAATAAAAACAAGTAATATAAAGAGGAAAGCATGATACTGAGGAAGGATATTTATGCATAGATTGTGTGGCCAGAGAAAAGAAGTGGGACAACAAAGTGGCAGAATTTAGGCTTGCAAACTGAGTCCGAAGCCCAAGAAAGACAAGAAGTTGAATAATTTCCAGTGCAAGGAACACTGCTTGGATTCGTCATTCATGAATCTTCAGCACAAGGAGTCAGGAGATAGTGCCTGCACAAGGTGGCACTGCCCAACAGGGCAGCAGTGAAGTTTCTGCAGATGGGTCAGTGTTGAGCCCCCACATTGGACACCCGAAAAGAGCTCTGCACTCTTCAGGGTGATGCCCACATAAGGAACCTCAAAAATGTGGGAGTGAACCTTTTGAAGATTGAGACATGTTGCAGATCAAGTAGTAGATGGAAATTATTCAACTTCTTGTCTTTCTTGGACTTCGGACTCAGCTTGCAAGCCTGAATTCTGCCAACTTCTTTGTTGTCCCACTTCTCTTTTCAGGAAACATAATCTATGCATAAATCATCTCTCTCACAGATCAAAAATGAGTACATGTCAATGACATGTGTGAGGAAATATTAGCACAAAATTATGTGTATCTAGAGGTTAGAGAAGGATTCTAGTTAGTTTTTAAGATTTTCGTCTGCCAAATAATACTAGAAAATGTAAACTTTCATAAAGCTGAAATGGTATTTATATGTTTGCAAATCCAACCTCTTTTGATTTCAGTTGAAAAAACTGAGTTTTACCCACATAATTTCCTGCCCAGCATCACACAGTGAGAGATAGGACTGGAACTTTGGTCCCTGAGACCCACTGAAACATGTTACACCTTTTTCTCAAGGGCCATTCCATTAATTTAAGAAGGTTTTAACTATAACACTCAAAGAGGCCTCTACATTTAAAAAAAATAATAGTTTCCTAATGTAATAAGGCATTATAGTTTCAGAAATACAGTTTATTTACATTATGATGATTCCCTGAATTTAATTCTTGTAATTCTGCTATTAAAAATTCTTCCTAAAATGAATCTTTTAATTCTTTCAGAATAATACCAAAAATGGAAATGCCTGGGTCAAATCAAACCTCTAGTCCTACTTTTTTGAGAAATCTGTACACTGATTTCCACACTGCTTATATCAATCTACGCTCCAATGGTGGAGAAAGTAGTAGTTGGAAATTATTCAACTTTCTTGTCTTTCTTGGACTTCAGAGACAGGCTCCTTTTCCTCACAGCTCCACAGCATTTGTTACTGGTTGATTTCTTGATAATAGCCATTCTTTGTGCAGTAATATGGACTCTAAACATTGTTCAAATTTACACCACAGGAATGACAAGTGACAGTGAATAGTTTTTTAATATATTTGTTTTCAATTTTTGTTTTTATTCATCAGAGAAGTGTCTTCATTTCAGATGCCCTTTTTTGGATTGGGTCGTTAAATTTAGAGTTTGAAGTTTTGGAGGACCCTTTGATTATATTTATGCCATGTCTGAGGAAAAAAATCTTTTCCATACTGTGGGATATCTTTTCACTCTGCTCATAATTTCTTTTGCTGTGCAAAACTTGTTAATTAAATGGGTTCTCAGTTGGTTCTTTGTTATATTTTCTGTCTTATTTGGGTGTTGTTCCTGAAATCTTTGCTAACAGCAGTGTCTTTGAGAGTTCTACCTATTACATCTTCCAGCAAATTCAGGGTTTCTGTTATAACATTTAGATCTTGGTTCCATTTTAATTTTAGTACACTGCATGGTGAGAAATATGAATCTAGTTTTACTCTTTGCAATGTGGAAATCCAGGTTTACAGTGCTATTTATTAAAAAAAATACTTTTCTTCCAATGAATGTGTTTGGACCCTTGGTCACATCTAATGCTACTAATTGTTTCTGTATTTTCTATTCTGGTCCACTGATCCTCAGGTGTGTTCTTTGCCAATATCATGCTGTTTTTATCATGATGTATTTCCAGTATAAAAAGTCATACAAGCTGTATATGCAGACATATATTGATAGAAGCACAGTCTGTGGTGCACCTCTAGGAACTGTCTAACCCAAAACCCAGGGAAGTGAGTAAGACAGACCCTCTCCCACACCCTCAAGACTCCTTTAGAGGCCCCCTCAAGGCTGCCTAGTAAGTGAGAACTTCTGCCACGCATTAAGGACCACGCAGATCCAACCCAAGCCCAGGCCCTGAGAGTGTGTGGGAGAGCTTCTGCACCCCACAGCACCTCCTGGACCAGGAGCACAACAGGTTCACTTCCTAGACCTGCATCAGGAAGGAGCTGAGCACAACAGGTAGACTCAAACCCGGCACAACTGGATAAACTCAAACTTAATGGATCTGAACCCAAATTTTAGTATGTGCTAAGGTTATAACTGCAACAAAGCCCTATACCAAAGGTCAGAGGTCCGTGATATATAAAATGACATAGAGAAGGAGGAAAATGAAATCTCAAGCCTGGAGCCCACACAGAACAAGTGCAGAGGAGACTAGCTCAACTGAAGTGTATGAATTAATAGCATCTGAAATAAAGAAAAAACAGCAGAAAGGAATACAGGACCTCAGATCAGAAGTAAGCTCTGAAATAAAAACAGAAACCTCTGAATTAACATCTTCTAAAATAAACAATCAATGCAGAAGCATACAGGAAATCAGATCAGAAATGATCCCTGAAGTTAAAAAAAAAAAAACCTACTTCTTTAAGAAGACACTGATAAAAAATAGATGAGACTAGAAAAGCAACAGATTCCTTAAAAGAACAATACAGGAAAGGAATAAATTGCATGAAGCAGAGTCAAAAATGTATAGAGCAACTTAAAATTTCAATCACAAGCTTACAAAAACATTTAAGTGAAAGTGAAGATAGAGTTTCAGATCTTGAAGATGCTGTTACAGCTAGTGAAATGGTAAGAAAAGACCTCTTAAAGACAACTAGGATGCAAAAAAAAAAAAACTCATCACTTGCAAGATGATGCAAAGATGAATTATGTAAGACTAATAGGCATTAACAAGAAAGGAGTCAATACAAATGATATAAAAAGAATATGGGCAGAAATAATAGCAGAAAACTTCCCTATGAGGAAACAATCTGACATTCAGTAACCAAAGCATACAGAACTCCAAATAACTGCAACTCAAATAAAATATACCAAAACGTATAATACTCAGGATCCCAGAAATACAGCACAAGAAAAATATACTGAAAGCCACTAGAGAAGAAAAAAACAGATCATATTTAAAGGAAAACCCATCAGAATAATGGTAGATTTCTCTTCACAAGCCATGAAGGCAAGAAGACAATGGAGCAGAGTACTTCAAGTCTTCTATGAAAACAAATTCCAGCAGAGAATACTACACCCTAAAAATCTCTCTTTCAAGTTTGATGCAGAAGTGAAATACTTCCATGATAAAGAACACCTAAATAATTTCATGACAAAGCCAACCCTATACAGCCTACTAAAAGATGTTCTAGAGAGGGACCAAAATGATCAGAACTCCATGAACAAGAACAGAAGAAAAACACTAAATATGGCAAACAATTAAACACAGGAGAAAAAGGAGTAAATGACAGCATGTAAATAACATGTCAATTGTGAATCAATACATCTCAATTATAACCATCAATGTAAATGGACTCAATTCACCAATTACAAGAAGTAGATTGGCACACTGAATTAGCAAACACAATCCAACAATATGCCATATACAAGAAACACACTTAACTCAAAAAGAAATTCATAGGCTGAAAATAAAAAAATGGAAAATAATACTATATGCTCCAGCACCTCAGAAAAAAAGCAGGGGTAGCAATCGTGTTCTCAGAAAATCTCAATTTCAGACCAAAAATGATCAAATGAAATAAAGAAGTCCACAATATACTGGTTAGGGGAAAAATTCAAGAGGAAATGGTAACACTCATAAGTATATATGCACTAAACATAGGAGCACCCAACTATGTAAGCCAAATCTTAGTGGACATGAAAAATCTAAAATTCAATGTCACAATCTTAACAGAAGAATTTAACAGGCCCTTATCCTAAAAGATAGGATAAGCACACAAAAAATTATCAAAGAAATACCAGAACTGAACCAGAGCTTGGAACAAATAGACTTAGTGGACATATACAGAGTGCCACCAAACAACAGCTGATGTATTTTTTTCAGCTGTATATGTGTCATTTTCTAAAATAGACCACATACTGGTCCATAGATCATGCTTAAATACATGCAAGAAAACAAAAATTATCCCATGCACATTATCTGACCACAGTGAAATGACACTGGAAGTAAAGGAGACAAGAAACAGAAAAACTCCATAAATACATGGAAATTAAAGAGCACCCTACTAAGCAACGAATGGGCAACAGATGAAATTAAACAAGAAATTCAACAATATTTACAATTCAATGAAAATTCAAGCACAATCTATCGGAACTTACAGGGTGCAATGAAAGCGGGTCTCAGAGGGAAATTCATAGTGTGAATTCACACATTAGAAAAACAGAACGGGAACAAATAAGCACCCTAATGATACACCTCCTTCTTCTAAAAAAGGAAGAGCAAACCAAACCCACAGCCCAAAGACAGGAAGAAATCATGAAGATTAGTGCAGAAATTAACTAAATTGAGATGAAGAATACCGTTCAAACAATTAGTGAAACAAAAAGCTGGTTCTTTGAAAGATTAAATAAAATCAATAACCACCTAGCTAACCACATCAAAAACAGGAAAGAAAAACTTCAAATACAAGAAATAAGGAATGATAGGGTATAATTATCATGGATACAGTGGAAATTCAGAAGATTCTCCATAGCTACTTTGAGAACCATTACTATTACATAATAGACAACACAGAAGAAATGGACAGAATCCTAGAAAGGTAAAAATTACCAAACCTGAATCAACAAGATATAACAACTCTCAATAACTCAATAACACCAAAGAAATATGAAATGTAACAGAAATCCTACCAACAAAGTAAAGTCCAAGCCCTGATAGATTCATAGCTGAATTCTACAAGAAATTTACTCAAAATGTAATCCCTAAACTCCTCAAACTCTTCAATGAAATTGCAAAGGAAACATTCCTCCCAAAATCACTCCTGGAGGCAAGTATTATACTGATACCAAAATTAGGGAAAGACTCAACTAAAAAAAGAGAACTACAGGCCAATCTCCATCATGAACATAGATGCAAAAATCCTCAATAAAATACTAGGAAGTAGAATACAACAAATCATCAAGAAGATTATACGCCATGACCAGGTAGGACTCATCCCAGAGATGCAAGGAAGGTTCGATATTCACAAATCTATAAATGTAAAACAACATATCCATAGAGCAAAATACTAAAAATACAGGATCATCTCAACTGATGGAGAAAAGGCTTTTGATAAAGTACAACACTCATTCATGTTCAAAATCCTACAGAAAATGGGAATAGAAGGCCTCTACTTCAATATGATAAAAGTCATCTGTGACAACCCAAAGGCTAACAATTGGAAATCTAGAAAAACTGAAATCTTCACTCTCAAATCTGGTACAAGACAAGGATGTCTTCTATCACCACGCTTATTCAATATACTTCTGGAAGCATTTGCTAGAGCCATTAAACAAGACAGAGAAATAATAGAAATAAAAATAAGTAAAGAATAAGTTAAATTATCTTTATTTGCAGATGACTTGATACGTTACTTGGAAGACCCAAAAAATTCCACCAAGAAGCTACTAGAATTTATACACAAATTCAGTAGCATAGCAGTATACAAAGTCAATACCCAAAAGTCAATAGCATTCCTCTACACAGATAAAAACACTCAGGGATGGAAATCAGAGAAACAATACATTTTCCAATAGCACTGAGGAAAATGAAATACCTTGCAATTAATCTAACTAAAGAAGTCAAAGACTTTTTTAAGGAAAATTACAGTACTCTGAAAAAAGAGATCATATATGATTTCAAAAAAATGAAAAGATATTCCATGTTCCTGGAGAGGAGGAACTAACATTGTGAAGATGATCATACTCTCACATTTGAGGTACAGATTTAGCACAATACATATTAAACTACAATCAACATACCTCACCATCAAAGAGAAATCATTCCTAAAATTTATATGGACAAAGGAAAGACCTAGAAGTGCACAGGCCATCTTGGACAACAAAGACAAGGCAGCAGGCATCACAATTCCTGGCTTGAAATTACAGTAACAAGCTACTGTGATAAAATCAGCATGGTAATGGCAACAAAATAGACCTTAGGATCAATGGAATAGATTAGAAGATGCAGAGGACTGTACAAACACTCAGTCACCTGATCTTTGACAAAGGGGCCAAATACACTTACTTGGAGAAAGATAACTTCTGTAACAATTGGTTCTGGAAAAACTGGCTCTCTACATGCCACAAACTAAAACTTGATCCAGTTCTATCACTATGTACTAAGCTAAAGTCAAAACAGGTTAAAGATATAAACATTAAAACAAAAACAATAAATCTTGAAGAGAAAGTAGGAGGAATTCTTGAAGACATATTGGTAGGCAAAGAGTTCATGAACAAAATCAAATCACACTGGTAATACTTGAAATCATTAACAACTGGGACCTCCTCTTATTTAGAAGTTTTTGCACAGGAAAGAAAACTACCAACAAAGTGAAAAGACAACCCACAAATTTCAAAAAAAACTTGAATAATAGGCACTTAGACAAAAGTCTGCTCTCTAGAATGTGTAAAGAACTAAAAAACACTAGGTAGTGATTTGATTTGAAACTGTCTAATTGCTATTTGTTTATCAATAAAATTCTGAAAAATAA
>NDGN011446938.1:0-25660 GCA_002564285.1 Tympanoctomys barrerae
TCTCATTGCTATTTGTTTCTCCATAAAATTATGGAAAAAAAAATAAATAAAAGCCATCTATGAGGGAAAAAAAGCCAGACAAAGGAGATTATGTCAAACTTAGAAGCTTCTGCAGAGTAAAATAGATGAGAATTAAGAAGCAACCCACAGAACAGAAGAAAATATTTATAACTACATAATGATGTTAACAGAATATATGAGGCACACTCAACAACAAATAGATGCTAGTTAAGTAGGTAGATAGACAGATAGACAGACAGACAGACAGACAGACAGACAGACAGACAGATAGAGATGTAAATGGTCTGATTCTGTACTTCTCAAAAGAAGATACACAAATGGTCGGTATGTATATATGTATATGAAAAACATTCAATGTCCCTAATCATCAGAGAATATTATTAACAATCTAGAATAACAAATGTTGGCAGGGATGTAAAAAGCAAAAACTTGTATCCTATTGGGAGCAGGGGGTGTAAATTAGTACAGCCATCATGAAAACAGACTGGAAATCCCCCCAAGAACCTTAAGTACAGAACTACCAAGTGACCCATCTATTCCACTGCTAGATCTATGTATCCAAAGGGAACAAAATAATATCAAGG
Organism: Tympanoctomys barrerae; assembly: GCA_002564285.1. Taxonomy (NCBI): domain Eukaryota; kingdom Metazoa; phylum Chordata; class Mammalia; order Rodentia; family Octodontidae; genus Tympanoctomys; species Tympanoctomys barrerae. The sequence goes on from NDGN011446938.1 coordinate 606, forward strand.
AGTTATGTGCATTCCCATGTTCATGACTGGATTATTAGAAATAGGCAAAAAATAGGACTGCTGGGGAGATAGCTCAGTGGCATAGTGCCTGCCTGGCAAGTGCAAGGTCCTGAGTTCAATCCCTAGTACCACAAAGAAAAAAAAAAGTAGAAATAGGCAAAAAATAAAAATTAAAAATTAAATAAATAAAAAAGAAATGGGCAACAGCTGTTGTCTAACCAGATGCCCGTGAATGGATGAATGCATATGAAACTTCAGTGTGTGTGCACAGTAGGAAATTGTTCTGCCGTAACAAGATGAAACCATGTCACTGGCAGTAACATGGATAGAATGGAGGCTTCCTGTTGAGGTCGCCAGGCTCAAAAAGATTGATACAACATATTCTTAACTGTGGTGGCTAAAAGTTGACCAAATGAAAGTAGAGAAACAGTAGAGGTCAGTAGAGGCTAGAAAAGATAGCAGGGAGAGGGGATTAAGAGACTAGAAAATGAATACCAGCACACCCTTAAGCGGGTGGGGAGATAGTTCTAATATGTAGCACAAGAGAGTGCCAGGAGTCCATCGCAATTACACTTTGTGTGTGTGTGTGCAGGGTCTCATTTTTGCAGCTTGAATTTGCAATGATCCTCCTATTTTCAGCCTCCCCAGTGCTGCGATTGCAGGCGCACGCTACCTCGCCCAGACTCAGTCACTGGCTCAGCAAGCCCAGGGGTGGGGCTGAAGCTGCATGTGGTGCCAGGGATCGAACCCCAGCACCTGTGCTTGCCTAAGCAGGCGCTTAGTCCACTGAGCTATCTTGCTGGCCCTAACTATTCTTTTCTAAATAAGGACAGAAGAGGTGGGAGGTTCCCATCTCACCAAAATGACTTTCGAGGAGATAGAAGTGCCAGTTACACTGATTTGATCATTACACATGGAATTTATGAATTGACTTGTAATACTGTACATCATAAATAAGAACAAATACTATGTCAACTTTAAAAATATTTAATTACTATACAATCTAGAAAACAGCTGAGCAATGCTGTCTTACATTTGCCACTTTAGTTAGGAGCTGATGTGAGTTTCCTAGGGCCCTTCCCAGTGCTGTCTCAATTAAGTGAGGTTCCCCACAGTACTGAGGTACTGTTTGTACATAGAAAGTTTATTTGAGAGCAACAACTACAGGAAAGCAAGGGAGGGAGGATGTGGTGAAAGAAAGCCGTGGGCTGCAGTGCGGTTCCGACACAGCTACAGCTGACCACAGGGAGCTCTGGAGCCGCGGTGACCGCTCAGAATTGCCCCAAAGTGAGGCTTGCACCTGCTCATAAGCCGCTCATCGCATGGAGCCTAACCCGGGGAGGAGAGGTGAGGCCCCGCAAGCCAGCTCCTTTGAGCTGACTTTGGTTCCCGAAGAAAAGCACAGCCACTGTTCTGCACAGCTGACAGAAGAAACAGCTCAGCACTAAACGGAGACTTCTGCAAGCAATCCCACATGCAAAGATCTCTACCCCTCATACAAACAGAAAAGCGTTTATAGCAACACCCAAGAGACAGAGACATGGAGCCATAAGATGTAAGAGAAATGGTTTGTCTTGGTTAATTTTTTATTTAATATTGATTGATTAGTATTAAAATGATTATCCACTTATTATAAATGATTGGAAATTAAAGGCAGTTTAAATCCTACATAATTTATCATCCAACAAAGAACCTCTGACAGCCTTGGAGGAGCAGCTCTCCAAAAGCTTATCTGGAGTGATTGATGGATCATCTATGGATATTAGAATCCGAGTATTTGGCAGACATTTTTTCAGAAACATACAATGTGAGTTTATCACTTCAGGGAAAACAACTGACAGTATTTGTTGCCACTGATAGGATTCTGGCTTTCAAGTGACAATGGCATTTTAGACAATATGTATTTACTCTGCAAAGGTGGATGTCTTCAGTTATTTAAAGATTTTCTGATGACATTAGTGGTATCAGTGAATATTATTTTTAATTGTTAGTGAGTGAAATTTGTCAGTATTTATATAACTCATTAAGTCATCTTTTCTAAATGATCAATGCATAATGTACGTAAGTATGAACCACTCAAAGGACAGGATAGATAAATGTAATTTAAATGAAATATTTATTCTTAAAGATTCCAATTCCACATTCCAACTAGCCTTTAAGGAGCTACCAGTTTTTGAGTTCTCATATATTTGTTTTTAGGAGGTGGTCTTGCTATGTTGCTGGGGCTGACTCTGAACTCCTGGACTTAAGTGACCCCCTTCCTTCAGTCCCTGAGTAGCTGGGCCTACACACGCATGCCCCTATGCCTGGCTCCACTGGCTGAGTCTTGCTGTAGTACCAAAGAATATCCAGAATCATTTGAAAAGACTATGTAAAGCACTCCTCTTTTTCATGCTGCATGTGTGACTAAGGCTGATTTTCTTCATATACTTCAGCCAAAATAACATATTGCACCAGATTGAATGCAGAAACAGATATGAGAATCCAATTCCTATTAAACCAGACATCACAGAGATTTGTAAGAATGCAAAACAATGCCATACTTCTCACTGTTTTCTAAAAATTTAGTAATTTCATTAAAAATGCTATTCATATTTTTTAAAAAGCTTATCTGATTTGCTAGGGTTAGAAATTAGCAAGAATTTTCTTTTAAAATCACGATCATACTAAAAACACTCAGACCTGCCATTTTTGTTCATTATGTACAATGTGTCACACTTTTGTATTCGTGTTTGCATTAGCTTTCAGATTTATAACTTGGAAACACGTCGTGTATCTTAGATTCTTGCAGTCTCAATCTATCTTCCTGACACCTGTGTGATCTGATTTGCCAATGAGCGCCTTATGCTCAAGCCAAGAATCAGATCCTCTCTCCCTTTAGTTGAACTGATATTCATGCTCCGCATTCTCTTGGATTTATAATCCACCTATTGGAGGGCTGGAATGCTAAGCCTCACATTCACTGTTCATTAAATAGAGAAGTAAAGGTCAACATCAACCAAAAGTTGCAAGGAGGAAGGGAACTTTTTAAAAAATACTGAACATTGCTAAGATAATTATTTAAATACTCTTTAAAGAAAGTGACAGTGATTTAGGCTTTAGCAACTCGCAGCCACCAGTGCCACCTGCAGGCTTCCTCTGATGCTGCTCTTTTCAGGACAGAGGATTCCAGAAAAGGGGATTTCTTAGACTCTGCTGAATATTTAGGGCTTTATGCTGTCAAATGCAAAGTGCTATTCATCAGAAATTTAAGAAGGGCCGATTTCCAGGTGCAGATATGTTAGGGATTTTTTTTGAACCACTGAGCTAATATGAATTCTTATGTCCCCATACATAATGATCAAAATGATAAACATACAGGACCTAGAATATATATGGACTAAGCATCCACATTGACATCATGAAGAACAGGCTTCTAACTGAGGCACTACCAATTACTAGCTATGTTCAATCTTAATAAAAACTTACTAAGTGCAGTTTACTCATTTATAATATGGAAATAATACTTTCTTTGTCATAGATTTAAAAGTCCAAATGAAGGACAAGCCAAATAGCTCAGTGGATTAAAGTGCCTGCAAGTAGGCACAGGGGCCAGAGGTTTGATCCCCAGGCCTGCCATGCCGGCCCTGCCCCTGGGGTGCACTGAGACTGAGACTGGGTGTGGTGGTGCGCCTGTAATCCCAGCTCTGGGGAGGCTGGAAACAGGAGGATCACTACAAGTCCTATCTAGTAGTCAGACCCTGAACACCCTGTAGACCCTTACCTAAATTAAAAAAAAAAAGTCCAAGTGAGATAACATGTATAAACCTCCTAAAACAGAAAGAATATGCAAAATGCCCTCAAATACTAACAGTTCCCTTTCCCTTTCAATTTAAGCAAAAACCTCAAGGACATATTTGCCCACATGCCTAACTGTTTAAGAGTTATATCATGACCTTTTGGAAGAAAACGCAGTGTGGACGAAAGGCCTAGGAAGCTTAGCGTTTATCCTGTTCCTTCTGCTCATTCCAATTCCTTCTGATATTTAAATACAAATTTACAGTTGTACCTACAAAGACTATAAGAAACTGATAAATAGCAATTGTTGAATTCTGGAGCTATGAAGAAATATTACTGTTAATATATTTTTATTACTTTCTTAATTTCAGTCATGTGCAACACTATTTTTAAAAATAAATTATAAATATATTTAAGCACCTAGAAAAGGACAATATGAGATTATGCTTATATAAAACATAAATGATAATTACCCCTCCCTTCATTTATTCTTTGCTCCTAACTGAAACAGAACTGAAAAGAGAAATCTTTATTGAGCAGTTTAAATTTTACATGAACATTTTCTGATGGTTTAATATACAACTCTCGAGAGGCCCTGTGTACAAATTTCCTCAGAATTGGCCAGAAAAGAGTAGACTACTCAAGACCTACTATCTCAGGAAGAATGACTGAGCTAGAAATTTAATGGGAATAATTTCTATTTCCAGATATTATTTAACAAAGAACTCAGCAAAATTTCTGCTTTGACGGAATTCACCCCTTTTGTCCAAAGCTAATGAAGTACAGCTGCCTTGATAAATTCAGAAGACAAGATCCTTGGACTGTCTAACCAGACATTTACGGGCCCTGTAGCGATCCACCACTTATAAGTTGAGCTGTAAGAGATAGAGTAAAACCTGTTCGAACTGTAGGACACCACCTCAAAATGCTGGTGGTCAGTGGGTTTACCTGTTGTTTCCAGTGACTTCAGATTCAAATCAAGTAGCCTTTACTAAGTCATCTGTATTGTTCATAGGGTGGTCCCCAACTCCCTGCACGCTTCACCTGACAAAGTCATGCTGATTCCTCAGTGCTTAGCTCAGCCATCACCTCCTGTACTGAGAGCCTCCTCCCGTAGGTGCTCCCAAAGGCATCACTGTTACTATTACTCACTAATTCAGAGTCATGGTGACTTAAACACAACTACTGCAAACAAGGGGAGTCACTTGAAGTGTTTCGTGTTTATGAAATGGAAATACCATGACTGATTTTTTTCCCTTACATATTTCTGTATTTCCCAAATTTATACCATGAACATATATTCACTTAATTACAAGAAATAATGCTTTTTAAGATGCATACATTTTTGGAGATAAAATAACATGATTAAAACCCATTTAGTAAGCAGTAAGATCAGGGATTGAATCATTGGTCTGCTATTTACTAGCTGGGTAACTTAAATACTCAACATTCTGAACCTATTTGCTCATTTGTAAAGGGGGGAGTGATACTATATATCTTGGAGAGCTATTCTAAGGCTTAGGAAGAACGTACCTCAGCTATCTAGCTTAATATCTACCTCACAACAGACATGGAGTAAAAATCCAGCAATCATGTTATTAATTTTCTTTTAAGATTAAACCACGAAGGACCAAGCCTAGGGGTTCTCAGGACTTTGGGAAATCATGACTTTCCACCCAGTTGTGATCTGCATCCATATACAGAGATTGAACAGATCTGGTGGTCATTGCACTGAATGAGTGCAATGAGTGGCTATGTTATAAGAAACTATTCTAGTAGGAAATAAGATCTATAGGCCTCCTGCCTTGTGGGTGGAGTGTTCTACTCACGGATTGACGCCTTTGAAGAACTGCAGTGATTTTGCCCACTACTTATATGTCCCTTCCAATACCAGGATACGGGGCTGGGACAACTGAACTGTGTATTACACCACATTCTTAAAAGTGTTTCCTTTTTTACTCAAGTTCCATTAAATATTTGCTCATGTACAGCTGCTTGGCCATTCACTGTTTAAGGTGGCATCAGAGAGCTGGATTTTCCTTCTAACCAGAGCAAAAGCTCTCCACAGCTTGCTGCGTCTGATTGTGTAGATCAGTGCCCTGCTGCTGTAACAAAATACCTGAAAATAGCAAAGTAAAGGAGGACGAGACCACTAAAATGCTCAGCGTTTCAGAGGGTTCCATCCATGCTTAACAGGTTCATTAGTGAGCCTTAAGATAGAACACAGTGGCAGTAGGAAGGGGCAGAGGAGGAAGCTGCTTGTCTCAGGGGACCCAGGAAGCAAAAAGAAAGTCAGAAAGGCAGGGGCCAGTGACAAGATCTAGTGTCCAAGGTCAAGCCCTCCTGACACAGTCCCTTCAAGGAGGGGCCCGCACCTATGCTTTCATCACTGCCCAATGGATCCATCAAATTAGAAAGTCACAAGTAGATTAATTAATCCCCAGATGAAGTTAGAGCCCTTGTGTTAGCATCAGTGTCCAGAGCCACCTCTGAACACAAGAGCTTTTGTGGGACGTTTTCATCCAAACTATAACACTGATTATTGAAATTAATCAGTTGGCGATGAGCGGATGCTAGAAGATGTTTTTCTCTAAAGTCTCCTTACCTATTTAAGAACCGGATCTACCAAAGTGGGGTATGATCGCCTCCTTACTAACATTTCATTCACTAAGGAAAATCAAACTGACATCACAAAGGAAGAAACCAAAAGTTGGACACCACAGTGGGAGCCCAGAGGAACTCTCCAGGGCGCCCTTGTCTCCAGGCGGTTCCTCATCCTTAAAAGTCATTTCTTCCCCCTCGGAATCGCCTAAACCCCTCATTATTCTTTCCTCTGTGTAAAAGAATGTGCAAGATCCTTCTGGATCTCACTGCGCTGTGAGAGCTCCACGTTCCAGCACGCCTGTTATCGTGTTAATATGTCTATTACCCATTTATTCCAGCGAACCAAAGCGTGTACCTTCAGGGGAGGGAGGGGAAATTTCCTTCATCCCCATAACGCCTGCATGAAGTTAGTCTGAGAAGGACCGGAGGCTCCGCTCGTTGCACAGTCCTAGAATAATTTCAAAACAGAGGCTCTCTTTCAAAAAGAATTAAATCTGCACCTCTGATAAACTTAGTTAGTCTGATGCAACTTGGGCACAATGACAAAATTTGTGTTCCTAACGGTGAGCCCCAGGAAGGGCTGTGGAGCCGCCTTTCTGCATCCCCACGCCACTTCTGCAGATCATAGTCCACCACCCTGTGCTGCTTTACTCCTTCGTGTGGGGGCCTCTGAGGTGCTGCTCCCTGCGTCCCCACACCATGCTCCGAGGCAGACAGAATGCCCTCCACCCCCGGCGCGGGCTCCCAAGGTGCCATTCGTGGAGTAGCTCAGTCAACCCCCTCCTGAGTGCCTGCCCTTCCACGAGGACCTCCCTGGTCCTGACAGTCTTCTGTGCCACCTTCTGCACTCCTCTCCTGCACGTCGCGGGTCCTCCCGTGGAATCCTCCTTTCCTCTGCTTCAGCTCTGAGCCATGTTGCAGCGACTCATTTCCTTTCATTGTACCACCAGAACACCCCCCCCCCAGGTGCTTCTTCACCATCACACCCTGGAAAACAAGGACGGGAAAGATTAAGTCGTTTTCCTTCATAGCAGAACACCCTGGACTGTAGCTACACAGCAGGGATCAAAGCAGGCGCGCATCAAAAGCACCCTGCTGAGAGGGGCCGCCCCAGCTTCCTGCCTCGGGCTGGCTCCTGTCATCCCATCCGTACATCTTTCTGTCTGTGGCTCCTTCCCTAGGCCCAGCCGTGAAATCTGTCCTTACCAAAGTTTCTTAAAACTGTAGAGAAAGGGCCGGTGAGATAGCTCAGTGGTCTAAAGCTCCTGCGTAGGTAAGTTTAGGCAGGCTCAGGGGATTGCAGTTCTGATCCCCAGAACCACAAGCTGTGCCAGCCCCGCCCTTAGGGCAGGCTGAGCCCCTCCCCTATTAAACCTGCATATAAAAATTCCAACTTCTCCCTCCTTTTTTCCTAGTATCATTTGCTAATTGGAGAATAGTTTCACTGGTACTTATCCAGGTGACGTTTCTTAAGCCCTTACTGAGTGCACCATGCTGGAACAAGTGATGGAGCCGCCGAAGTGCAGGCCCCGTTGTGCTCTCGAAGAACTGCTGGACTCAAGGAGAAAAACATCACTAAGCGCTCTCCGGGGCTTCCGAAACGCTGATGGTGAGTAAGTGTAGGGTCCTTCAAGAGTAAATGCCAAGGGCGATACAGTGGAACCTCGGTTTGCAAACTTAATTCGTCCCATTCTGAGGAAGAGGCCTCGTTTGTGTTTGTGTGGGAAGGTGGACGTGGTCCTGTTCATCACCTGTGCAGAGGTGGGGGTGGAGGCAAACTTGGCCGAACACTTTCCTTCTAGAACACAGGGTTCACCAACAGGAGCATTTGTGGACTGTGGTGTTACGGTATAATATTTCTCAGATAAAGTGATGTCCTGCCTGGGAAAGGCTAACCTGGGCCATAAGCTCTGTATCTGCAGATTCAGTTTGTAAAGGGTCAACTGAATTTTGAGCTGTAACCATGGAAAACTGTTAGGTTCCCTTAAGCTTCCTGTTATCTACTCTAAGGAATGTGTTCTCACCCTCTACTCAAGGCTGTTTAGTAAGGAGTAACTGAGTAACCATCTTCCTCCCCTCCCTAATCTAATTCTGTAAACATAGTCAGCTTAAGATGTATCTTGTAAAAACAGCTTACTCAAGCAGTCTCCATGCGGGCAAGTTGCACATGTCCTAAATTGTGAAAGACCCCTTAGTCATGTTATTTTTGCCTTAAAAACTTCTTGCTTTCTGGGCTAGGGGCAAATCAGTCTTCTCCTGCATGAGAACGGGCAGCTCTGAGCTCAGTAATAAAGCCTGTTAAAATCTAATCTGGCTTCTGATGTGGTTTTAATTTTGAGAGACCCATAACAAGTTCACCGAGGATAAGAAATATATTTTAAGAAATTATATCGGGGGCTGAGGAGCTAGCTCAATGGTCTAAGTGACTGCCTGGCAAGTGCAAGGACTTGAGTTCAATTCCTGGTACCCCAGGCATACTGTGCCAGCCCAAAACCAGGTATGGGTACACATGGGTATAATCTCAGTGCTTGAGAGGCTGAGACAGGAAGATCACTATGAGTTTGAACTACATGGCAAGACCCTGTATCAAATAAATTAATTTTTAAAAATACTAAAAAAAAAAAAAGAAATTATATCTGTACTGAATGTGTACAGATTTTTCTTGTCATTCTTATTCCCTAAACAACATAGCATTAAAAACTGTTACATGTATTACAAGTAAGCTAGAGATTATTTAAGTATGTGGAAGGATATGCATAGGATATATGCAAGACTACACTATTTTATATAAAGAATTCAAGCAACTTTGAATTTTGCTACTCCTGGGAGCTGGAGAACCAATCTCCAATATGCAATACATCCTGAGGGATGACTGTGTTTTGCCAGGGCTTCCGGGATGCAAGGGAAGGGCTGGAGATCGTAGGGCTTCATAGACAGGTAGAAACCATGAGGGTGAGAAGTGGTGGATGTGTTCTGAGGAAAGAGTGTCAGAAGCAGGTCGGGATCACTGGGCTATATATTTGCAGCAAGAAATTACAAGAGAAGAGGATGGGGAAAGCAGCAGAAACTATGACTTCTCTGAGTCATAGTTGAGAATTTGGACTATATTCCAGATAAATGAACTGTTTTTAACTGTAATATCCTTATGGTAGGTTGATAAAGGGCCCCCAAATCCATACCCTAAAGACCAACACCTATAATTATTTTATCTCCTGTGATGAAAGAAGGCCATACAGAAGAGATTCTAACAAGATTATTAAGAAGGGGAAATTATCCTGGATGATCTCAAGGATCCTTATAAAAGGAGGGCAGGATGACCAGATCAAAAGAGAGGCGTGAAATGGATATAGTGTCAGAGCAAAGAAGCGTGCTTCTGGATTCAGAGACGGAAGAGGAGGCTGGGGAACATGGACGGGCTCTGGGTATTGGTCAGGGCTCAGCAGAGGAATGGATTTCATGACGTATATTATGGACTTACAGTGGCTGCCTGCGTAGTCGGGTGGGGAAGAATGCAAAAGGACAGTCTGTGTGCTTGGGAGCTAGAGGATTCAACCAGAAGTCTCGGGCCTGGGGCTCACCGCAGAGTGCCACGCAAGTCCCTGTCAGAGAGATGAATGTTAGGCCTGTACAGGTAACTGGATGTAACTAGAGACTACACTCACAAGTGAAATAAATCAGGGCTACGTGTGCAAATATCATATTGTCTCCCTGGGGTAGGAATAAACAAAATCTCAAAGGTATAATAGATACAGTAAAACAGAAAGAAACTGAACATAAGGAATAAACAATGAAGATGAGAGAAAGGAGAAAAGATAAGGGAAAAAAAAGGAGAAATAACATCATGCCAATATATATACATGATGGTTGAGATGATTGTACTGCTAATTTCCATCAGTTTTTTTTTTAAGTAGCAGTTAATTCTTAAAATTTTCACTTTGACTACTCTATCAGCTAAAATTGTAATCTGAGCACCTACATCAAAGACAGCAATGCACAATACAAAAACCAAAGTTGAATACCTCTCATCTTGTTCTTCTAAATATGTACCATTTCTAAGGTCTTATCAATTATTATTATAATCCCTTTAAAATAAATGAAAAAATAAAAAAGACAAGAAAAAAATAAGGTTTATTAAAAGCAAGCATTAATGTTTAATTATTTGACCAATCTTGCATACCTGTATCTGTTAACCCAAGCAACAAATTTGACAATAAAAATACGTAGTATAACAACCATTGCTGATTTTTTATTCTTGTTTTGAAATTCTGTACATACATATTGTTGTGTGTTACTGTTTCTCTGTCTTTGCTATTTTCTTTGTCTTTGTTTTTGTTGTTACTCTTTAAAATATAAATAAATAAATAGAAATAAAGCCGAAAGGTCTGTGCGGGCAGCCTGGTGTTGGATGACTAAAGGCAATGGTGAAGACTGGCAACACAGAAAAGTGAGACTCCCTTCTTTCCCTTTTTATTCCTTTCAGGCACAAGCCTATTGGTTGGTACCACCCACCTTCAGAGTGAGGCTTCCCTCTTCAGGAAGTCACTCGTCCAATCAGTCCCAGAACTGGGCTGAACCAAACCACGAGGCAATTCTCATTCAAGTTGATACCACATAACTAACCTACGCTAGACACTGGAAAGGTCAAAGAAACAGAGTCTCTCTTTTCAGAAGGAACCAGGCTGTGAAACCATTTCAGGCTTCTGACCTCCACAACTATAAGATAATAAATGTATGTGGCAATCTGTGACAGCAGAAACTGGAAACTAATACCCATATTGGAAGGAAGAGCTTGTGTGCGTTGGTTGAGATCTCCCCTGTGTCTACCGCTGTGCCGGGCATGGAGGATGCTCAACATGCTCAACCAATGTTTGTGAGGTAATTTGTAGAACTGGCAGTGAAGCACTCTAGGGAGAGAACTGAGATCTAACTGAGGACTCCTCGGTGGACAGCACAAGCTTGCTTTGCCTGCCAGGCTGATCTGATGTATTTTCCCAACAGTATTCAAGCTCATGTGCCAGGGCATATTTGAAGGGCCTAAACAAATGAGACCAGAATCAATTTGTCATGAAATTTTGTGTGTAGGTAGGTAATTTGTACAAGCAAGCTATCTCATGTGGCAGGCATATGGATGTCTAAGAAACATCAAAGAACGTTGATCTTCAAGCCAGTACTACAGCTTATCCCTCCAAAGCCTCATACAGTCATAGGGTTTTTGGGGAAGTGGCTGAATCTAGAGTGTGTGATTGGGATTATTCTAATGTTGGGATTAAGGTGGGTGATTGCTGGATCAGCCCATTGATTGGGCTCACACTGCCCTAATCCTGATAGACTGGATACAATGTAAGGGATAGAGTATTGTCTTCCTGTTGCTTTTGCTTTCTCTTCCCGTCATGAACTGCTCTCCTCTATGCAGTCACCCTTCCTTGGAGCCTTGGAGCCAGCTGATTATGGACTGAAACCCCTACAAACTGTGAGCTAAACAAACCTTTCACCCTTCAACTTTGGATGTTGGGTAATGTGCGCCAGCAATGAAAAAAAGTAGTTAAATACTACCTAGAAGCTTAGAAGCTTAAACAACGCCAACCTCTTTAGCTCACAGTTCCACAGGTCAGCAACGTCACCTGGACTCAGGACAGGTTCTCTGCCTGGTGGATCTAGAATGACCTCATCTCTGCTTCCTCCCCAGAAGCCTAGCCTGAGGATTATCTCATGGCAGAGGCAAGGCTCCTAGAGACAGAGCAGCACCACGCACAGCCTGTCCAGGATCAGGCCTGGAAGTGGTACACCAAAGCCTTCCATTGCAGTTTACTGGTCTAGGGAAGTCTTGTGTCATCTCAGATTCAATGGACGGGAAAATAGGCCCCATCCCTTGACAGGAAGGTGTAGCCAGGACACATTGCAGAGGGCATGAACAAAAAAATATAAACGAGGGGCACCATTGTCGTTGGTCATCCACGTTGTCCAGCAATTTTCCTTCCTTTCTTACCATCAGCTTTGTAACTACTCACGTTCTGCAGTGACAACGATAATAGGCACTTTTTGCCAGACATAATTCTGAGCATGTCACATTAATAATTAACTTATTTTCTACAAGAACTCTTTGAAGTAAGTACAGTTTTTATTGCTGTTTTACAATAAGGAAACTGAGATCTCGAGAGGTGAAGTAACGTACCCAATCCCTTCTATGGGGGAACGGAAGGGGTGGCCTCAGAAGATAAACTTTATGAAGTTGAGGGGAATAAAGGCAGAAGTTAATGCCAATCCAAACAATTTGAAAGCTTGAACACTGTTAGCCTCCTGTCACACTGAAAGACATTCCTGTCCAGCAAGAGTCAGAGACTAAAGCACTGAAGAAAAGGATGTCCTACCATTCTTAGAGATGCTTCTGCACCAACAGCCTCAGCCAATGGTTTTCAGTGCATCAGAATGCTCCATCGCTTTCCTTTGTTATTAGCAAATGTCTGTGGTGCACAGCCATCTTCCTCATGGGGGAGCGGTACAGAACGGCACCCTGAGCCTTTTCCTTTCCCCTTCCCTCCCTGCAGTCGCCCCCCCATCTCCCAATGCCCTTGCCATCTTCATAGCCTACCTCCATGTTTCCCATCATCTATCTCTTACTTTGCTCTTTAAATTTTTTATACTTTGAGCTTCTCCAATGGTTAAGAGAAACCATGTGGTATTTAACCTTCCATACCTGATTTATTTCACTTAGCATTATAGTCTCAAGGTGAATCCATCTTTCTACAGATAACTCAAAAGTATCCTTCTTCAAGGCAGAGTAGTCCTCCATGGTGTATAAATACTATATGTCTTCACTCATTCATCTGTTGGTGGTCGTGTAGGCTGCTTCTAAGATTTAGCTTTTATGAATTCTACTTCTACACACATGGGTATGCATGTAATATAATGTAATATAATACATAATAACATGTAACATAATGTCTTTCACCTTTTCAGGAAGATGTATATATAGCTGGATCACACTGAATCTTTATTCTTAATTTTCTAAGGAATTTCCATACTGATTTCCATAGTGATTTGCTAGTTTACATTTCCACCAACTATGTAGAAAGATTTCTTTTCCCCTACAACCTCTCCAGGGGCCAGGGAGATGGCTCAGTAGAATAAGCACTTTCCTGGTAAGTGCAAGGGCCTAAATTCAATCCCCGGTTCTGGAAAAAAACAAAAACAAAACACTCACATCCTTTTGAGCCGGGTAGATGGCTCAGTGGAATAAGCACTTCCCTGGCAAGTACAAGGGCCTGAGTTCAACCCCCAGTACCGGAAAAAAAAAAAAAAAATTACATAGTTGAAAAAAAAAAACAAAAAACCCTACAACCTCTCCAGCACTCATTGTCATTTTTTTTTTTTTTTGGCAGAACCAGTTATTGAACTCAGATCCTTGTGTTTGCCAGTCAAGCACTTATCCTACTGAGCCATCTCCCCGGCCCCCATTGTCATTTTTTATGGGAAGAATTCCTCTGTATAAGACTTATTTGCCATTGCTATGTAGTACATTTTATTTTAGTTCTAGTAAAATGTACCTAGTGATAAAGGTGCCAGACACTGGGAATATCATGACCCATAGGGACTTTTAATTTGACATACCAACACTAGCCTAATTGTACAAATCTAGGAGAAGCACACTATTTCATTCTAGAGCATTTGATGCATGCCCTGACCAGCGTGACCAAGGTCTTCGGCCTTTGTGTCTAGGTCCTAGCTTCAAGCCTGTCCTTTCCCGACTTAGCCACTACACTCTGTGTGGGTGCCTGGTCTCTGCTGGGCAGCCCTCAGGGTGCCCCTTGGCCTTCCCTAATCTGTCGCAGCAGACCTGACGACTCAGAACCTGCAGGAGGAGCAGCTCTGTCCCCCACAAGTACACAGGTTCTGGCGCTCAGAGGGCCGAATGTGTTTGCTGGACACTGACCCTCCCAAGCAGTAGGGCCTTCATTACCTAGGTGAGTTCTAAGCAGCTTAATGAGGGCTGAAAGCTGGATTCCGACTCATGGCCTCCCATTGTCCCCAGTGAAAGTGACCTCGGCCTGGAAGCGCTGTCTGTCTGGGCACGCTGTCTACAGGCCAGGCACAGGGCCGACTGGGAGCCAGCGCCGAGAGACCTCCCCTCTCCTTGGGCAATTAGCAGGGACATGGGAAAGCGCTATGTGCCATCAGTGGGGCCTGCACAGGAGCCAGGGGAATAGACATTCTGTAGGTGGGGAGAAAGGAGTAAGACTGATTCGCAGAAAAATGGATTTGCTGAAACGTACCTCAATGCTAGTTATGTCCTATAACAAGGCCATTTCAACTTTAATTAAATTGAGAGTAAAAGTCACCAAAAGTCAGACTTTTACTAATGTTATGTAAGTAATATTTTTGAAACATAATTTTCTACCATGTAAAATGGAAGATTTGGACCATTATCTTTAAGCTTTCGAAAGCCAATGTCTTGGGTTATGCCAGTTTACTTAAGCAAAGTAAGATGTCATTAACACAACTGAATGTCATTGAATTGATGATAGTTTTATCATATTAGTTAGTTCAATAAATATATTTGTTCCTATAAACTCAGATAGTATATTATATTTAATCAAACTCTGGAGCCAGGGGTGTTGCTCATTGGTACAGAACCTGCTGAGCATGTACAAGACCCTGGGGTGTTCAATGCTCAGTACAGATGATTGATAGATGATAGATGATAGATAGATGATAGATAGATAGATAGCATTAGATAGAAAGACAGACACATGATAGGTAAATCTAGGTTTAGATGTGAGAAATCGAGGAAGAAGGAATTCTTGGTCATTCTTTTTACTTTTTATTTCTCTTGCCAGACTATCTAAAAGGGTCCAGTGGCCCAAAGACTGGCTGAGACAGTTTTCCTCACTTCCACAGTAGAGATGTTCCTGTAAAGGTTTTTCCTACCCCATTTTATATTTTAATTCTTGATTAAAATAAATCTACTCATGAACTTTACAGCCATTATAAACTAAGATGGGTTATTTATTTATTTGGTACAGGATCTCTGTATGCAGTTCGGACTCTTAGTGATCGTCCTGTCTCAGCCGCCCCAGTGCTGGAATTACAGGCGTGCACCACCAGTCGTGGTTTCAGTGGCTGGCTAGATGCACCTGGAGTTCCAGGGCCAGCGTGGCATGTGATACTGGGAATTGAACTTGGGTCCTTGAGCTTGCCAGGCAGGCGCTTAGACCACTGAGGTTTCCTCACCACAAAGATAGGGTGTTTTTTTTTTTTTTAAGGTAACAGGTAAAATGTAATTTCAATGGATTAGAAATCTTTCCAAATCTAGTTGTAAGGAGGATTCCTAGTTGCATGGAACACTTCTAATCAAGGAATGGAAAAAAATAGTATTCTCAGTACTCAAAGTCTTGTTGGCATGAAAAATAATAAAATGCAAATTCGATTCAACAATAGATGACTCAAACAAAAAAGAAAGAGATGTTCATTCAGAAACATAAACAATAAAAGTCTCCGTGCTCTTTAAAACCAAGAATCTTTGGGTAATTGCCTCAACTGCACAGTCTGGACAGACGTGCTCGGCTTAGCTGAATAAAGATTATGCAGGATTTACAGAGGGAGGGAATATGAACTTCAGCATCTTTGACTGATACCAGAAAAAGATGCTGTCGTGGTTGCGTGGAATACTTCACAGCTTTAATGCACATTTCGAGCTGCTATCAGCAGCTGCAAACTCACCAGCAAAGCGGGCCCGCTAAGCTGATAGAGCCTCCTAGTCTGCTCTTTTTCCCCCTCAGCTGTTTTTCCTCCCCATGCAGTATAAGCAGATTTGAGAAACAACTAATTCAACAAATTTGATTTGGGCATCTTTAATAGCCTGTTTTCTGCTATTTTACCTTTCTGTAATTGCATTTGATGCCTTATCAAATCTTTCCCAAACATTTAATTATAAAATGAAGTTGAGCCCCGTGACTTGCACGAGCCCTCCCCGTGTTTCCGCGTGCGTGCTGCGCTCCTCCTCTCCCGTCGCCCCTGTAGGACGCTGCTAACTCCTCTGCGGGCCCGCAAAGAAGCGATCTCTGCTTGCAGGGGTCACCTCTTGGCAAACTTGCTTTTAATTTAGGGTACTGAACCCTGGCTTCCACAGCTCGGCCTGCGCTAAAAGACATTTTACAGCATAACTCGCTTGTCCATTCTCTACAGAGGCCCAAATCCATTTGGTTATCTAAAAAATCCAATTTGTAACAAGGGAAACTTGAGAGGACACCTCCTGAGAAATGAGAATTCTCTCTATAAATCCTAATAACAACACCCGCACGGAATATAGATCCAATTGTGGAAAAGGGTTCAACTTCTCTTCTTCACACTGTCCTTCCAGAGTCCTCTGTTAGTGATTCTACCTGGCAACCGATACAGCAGTTCGGGATCCATTCCTCCGTTATCCATTCACTGACAGGATGTCCCAAACGGTAGACTCTAATACACGGACCCCGAGGCCATGGCCCTCTTTTCCTTCTCTTACCAGACCACCTGATACCACACTGGCAAGAACTGAGTTGTGCTCACGTGGACATGCTGAAGTCGGTGAAGGCTCGCGAGAGGAAGGCGGCTCGTGAGAACCCCGCACTGCACCCTCACGCACTTTGCTCATCAGATGCGGCACTGTGTGACTTCTGCCTCTTCTTCAAAGTCAGAATAACCAAAAGAGACAACATTAAGAATCAGTTTAGGACACTGAGACAGCCAGCACAGCACAACTAAAGACACTCAGGAGCAAGGGCTCCAGAAAGTGGCGCGGGAGACGAGATGCATGTGTTAGGAGAGGGGAAGGGCTCGTGAAGGAGAGCAACCATTAGCCTTTCATTCTCCTAAATTTTAAAACTTTAAATATTCACCATATTTTTTCATTGTACCTCAGAATGTGACAAATGCTGTAACAAGGGAACCATAGACTTGTGTGGTAATTTTTATCACATTTTTCTTTGCTTTTCATTTATTTGACTGTTTATGTGATTTGCCTTCCCACTGGGATGAAGCTTACTTTAGCGGCTTTGTTTGAGAGACACTCTTTGTAATCACCTCTGCTCCGCTTCCTGCCTCCGATGCTATCAAGCCTCCGCTGCCCCTCTGTCACTTCTACTGACTTTAAACCATCGAACTCCATAATCTCATTTTCCAGTCAAAGATGCACAAGAAAAAGTTCCTCCACACACCCTTTCCAAACTAACTGATATGAAGCTCAGATATTCTCCAAAATTATTAATTTTTTACCAGTGCAAAACCAGACATTTTTATTATTGGAACAGAACTGAGGACACAAAGCGTACCCCAAACACAGCATTAGCCTTTTCATCTTTTACAAAAGGGTAAACACATGTGCAGAAAACATATCCTGCTTAACAGATAGTGCCAGAGGAACTACCTATCCACACATGTAAGAACACATCTAGAGCTTTATCTTTCACCCCGTATTAAAATCAAATGAACATGGATAAAAGACCAGATATAAAAGTAGAAACACTAAATCTGATGGATGATAGAATAGTTAAAATTCTTGAACTATAAGCATGAGCAAGGCTTTTTGAACAGAGCCTCAACT
This sequence comes from Tympanoctomys barrerae, assembly GCA_002564285.1. Classification (NCBI taxonomy): domain Eukaryota; kingdom Metazoa; phylum Chordata; class Mammalia; order Rodentia; family Octodontidae; genus Tympanoctomys; species Tympanoctomys barrerae. The sequence continues at coordinate 18,565 of NDGN011446938.1, forward strand.
GCACAGAAAGTAATATGAAGAATCAGAAGATAAGATTATAACAAATCCAAAATTATTTAAAATAAATTCTTACCAACTTGTGAACTTCAGCTTCCAAACAATATTTAGCAAGGGGTGCTATATTTACCTCCTTGCTTCAAACAATTAAAAACGAAATAATAGGGTTCAAGATACTACACATCCGCCAAGAAAGAATACTGATCACTAAACAAGGCAAGTCATCCAACTATTCTATCATACAACTACGAAAGGTTTCCAGGTTGTGGAGCTCAGAGAGTGAAGCTGAAAAAACCTGGGAGACTTCCAGAACAGAGGATGTGGAGCTAGAACTCTCAGGGAAAACTATAACTAGAATTTATAGAAGGGAGTACAAAAGGGAAATTTTGAGAGGGAACTTTGAAGCTCTGTAGCATGCACACCTGAGGTACTTACCTGGCACACTAATCGTGGTCTCTCCATGAGGACATTACAAGAGCAAAAGAGACTGGACGAGCACTAGAAGTATTAGGCAGCCACACAGATCTAGGAATGGCACCTGCTCACATCAACCAGATGGAAAAACTAAAAATGAAAATAAAGCCCTTGTTATCCACTGAGAGAACAGAAGCTTTAGTATGGTCTTAGTCATATGGTAACTCAATCCTACTTAATAAATCTTAAAATTTTACCCCCAAAATGACATCTTTTTCCAGTAACAGTAAGCCTCAAAATGAAGCTCAAGAACATTTGAAAGAATACAGACAAATCCAGCACCCAATGAAGTACAAAGTAAAATGGCTAGCACCCAAGCAAAAATTAGCAGGCATTCAAGGAAGCAATGTCATCCATAACTAAGATAAAATAATCCTGATGCAGAATTGAATTGACACATGTTAGGATTAGCACACAAGCACATTAAAACATGCATTATAACTGTAGTCTACATATTCAAAAGTGAAGTCGAGACATGGGAGATACTTTTAAGACCCAAACAGAAATTCCAGAGGTCAAAAATACAATGTTTGACATGGAAAAGATTTTAATTCAAAAATGACTTGATTTTAGGATATGATATGTATATATACCAACTCCTCATCATGAATGTATTCATTATGTGCTGCAAATATGAACTACTAAAAAGTAAAAGAACTTGGTTAATCCAAAAGAAGACAGAAAAAAACCAAGTGAAATAAATAACTAAAGAGATGAACAGGGAAAAGCGTGACTAGAATTTACAGAAAAAGAGAAATTTAGAGAATGCACTCTATTATAAAAGATGATTGATGTCTAACAGCTTCAATAATCACAGCAAATATAAAGGGTGCCAATTAAAGGACACACATTGTCAGGCTGGATTAAATAAACAAGATCAAATTATTTTCTGCCTACAAAAGGTGCAATTTGAACATGAGGACATAACTTGATTGAAAGTAAAAATATGATGCTTTGAGAAGATCAAAAAAATTAATAAACCTCTGGCCAAATATAAAAAAGACTGAAAATACAAATTATCAATACCAGAACTGAGAGACAGAATATACCATAAATTCTACAAGTACATATTAAAGCAATAACAGGGTATTATGAACAACTTCATACCAATACATTCAATAACTTCTATAAAATGGATAAATTCTTTGAAAGACATAAACTACCAAATCTATAAGATGACATAATGACCTAAGAAGTGTCAGACCCACTAAAAAATAGAATCTGGATTTCAAATCTTGTTTTTTTAAAAAAGAAATAATTTAAAGACTCAAATTTAATGGTTAATTCTGCTAAATATTCAAAGAAGAAATAATAATGCTAAACAAATACACTGGCAAATTTCAGCAGTAATTTCTAACTCTTTGAAACCAGAATTATCTTGCTAAAACAGAAAGAAAGAAAAACAAAGCAGTGAATGTACCAAAGACCGATACGTTCTTACATGAACAGAAATGCAAAAACTCTTAAAAACATAACTAGTACAATCTGAAAGTTGAAAAAAAAACAAAACGTGTTCTGGTTAATCTCAAGTGCAAAATTAGTGCAATATACTAACATAAGTTATTATTTTGACAAACAAAATGAAGAATATCCATATAATCATTTTAGCACACATAGAAAACACATTTGACATAATCCAGATTTTAAAAAACCCTCACACTGATGGGGCAAGAGAGACTCCATTTTCTTGCTGTAACTCCATTTTAACAAAAATCACTGATGTTCCCTTAATCTGTAGATGAGCTTACTCCCTCTCAACCCCTTCCTTGCAGCGAGCCATAAATCCACTCAGAAAAACAAGACCATAAAAAAGGGAACAAACGCAATAGCTTAGGAAGTAGGGTAAACGTTAAACCACAACATCAGGACCAGTGTCCAGGAAAGTGTAAACTTCGTAACAGTTGTGCGGCAATTTTTCAAAATTCCTGTGAGTATGGAAATGTTGTTGCTATGGCTACCTGAAAATTATGTAACCTGAAGGCAAGGCTCAGGCCAGTACCCCAATTTGTTAGTCCTGACTTGAGGGCCTAGGACGTCGGCCACAGGCAGGCTCACGGTGAAAGCACCCCTGTTCCTACACTCTTGGTCTCTCTGGTGGGAGCTGGTCCTCACTCATTGTCATTCAACTGCTTCAACACATGGGGCTGGAGATTAGCCCAGTGGGAGGATGCTTGTCTAGCAGGCAGGAAGCCCTGGGGTCAGTCCTCAACACTAAAAACTTAAAAAGCTAAAAAGAAAGAAAGAAAGAAAGAAAGAAAGAAAGAAAGAAAGAAAGAAAGAAGAAGAAACACACACACCTCACACAAGTAGAAGCACAAGTACATTTCCTCAGCCTGATAAAGGGCACTGATAAAAACCCCCAGCTAACGTCATAGCTCGTGGTGAAATGTGCGATGCTTTCTTCTTAAGATCAGCGAGACAGCCAGGTGTGCTGGCGCACACCAGGGAGGCTGAGACAGAAGTATGGCAAACTGGAGCCCAGCACGGACAGGTTAGCAACTTGTTGGGGCCTTATCACAAAATGAAAAATAAATTAAAAGGGCTGAGAATGTAGCCCAGGATAAAGGCCTTTGATGCAGTTTCCAGAATTAAATGAAAAAAAAAAAAAAATCAAGTGAGTGCCAAGACTTCTCTTACTTCACTGTTCAGTTTTTTTTTGTGGGAAGAGTCTGACGAATGCATTACTGAAGAGCAGAAGAAAGGGAAGGTAAAAGAGAAGAGATAAGAAAGAAGGAAGAAAGGAACAAAGAGTGGGATTGCAGGAAAGAAGAATTAGAAACTATACGAAATAGAAAAGAAGCAAAACTACCATTCACTGAAAATTGAAAACGTGATCGCCTTTACAAGAAAGGTACTAAACCTAATAAGTGACAGTTTGGAAAGGTTATAGGATATGAGATTAATGTACAAAAATCATATTTATTTCTGAACACTAGAATATAACAAATGCAAGTTCAAATTTAAAAAAAAACAGCATTTCAATGGTCTAAACCACTTATTAGGTAAAGGGTCTACATTACAGAAACAAAGATAATAGAGTTCCCCCCTTGAGAAACTTTCCAAGTTGAGAAACAAACATAAAAGCTGATCATTCTGGTAGGGAGAGGAATAAGATAAGTGGGGACCTTCAGCCAACTGTACAAACAGCTCTCTCCTATCAGGAAGCCTATTCTTCCATTGCCTGAGCCTTCTTATCCACTAAGCAACCTAATAACTCCATAGACTGGATCAGCACCTCCAAGGCTCCTAATGCTATGAGAATAGCTCTTTGTCTGATGCCTGTAGAAGGAGGCTAAGTGGCTTATGTCCACATTTGACGAGCAGGGCTCTTGACCAAGGACTTTCCATTCTGGAAGATTCCAACTCCCCGTTCTTCTTTGCTTTGCCATGCATTGACTGGTCCTGAGCACTCACAGGAACGCTGTGGGATCTGGTAGCAGACCTGCCACTAATTCGATACAGCTGACCTAGATTGCTTGCGCAAGGCTGTCAATTGAGGCAGATTAATTAAAATCAGAGCATGATCAAGATTTTAAGTAAAATATTTCAGATTCCTTAGAAAAACTAAACCAAGTCTTTAAATACTCACCACTGATTTTAAAAAATGTATATATATATTCTCAATTGCTCATTGTCCACTTTCTCCTCAATAAATAAGTTTTGGGTTCTTATCCCCATCACAATGTTACTGTCATGATTTGGGGCTTTACAGGGGGAACAACACAATACAGGACACACAATTGTAAGATTATTTATAATGGTCTCCCAAAGAAACATATACAAAAAGAGAGTACAGGAAATCTGTACACACTAAAGGCTGGAGAATCCAGCTAAGGGCCTGGATTCCACGATAATATCCTGCCTGAGTCCAGCTGAAGACCTGGAGTTCATAACAATGCCTCCCACAAGTCCAATTGGAGGCCTAGAGCTCAGGACAGTCTCATGCAGGCCAGTTTCATGGATCTGCACTGGGAAGGAAGGCCCAAAGGTCAGTGGCAGAAGCTAGAAAGTCTGCCCCAGCGGGATGAAGGATCTGCGCCAGCAGGCTGAGGGGTCTGCGCTGGAGCCGGGAAGCAATGCTCAGAGTAAGGACCAGCGCTGCCCTGAAGAGCACCACAGCTGTCCTCGGCAACCATGAGGTCCAGAGCTCCTCTGAGGGTGAGGAAAGCCATGTTCCCGTCAGGAAAGCCAACACAAGAAGTTCTCCAGGAGACCAAGCTGTGCGCCATCCCCTCTTCTGGAGCCAGGAAGCAATGCTCTAAGTGAGGACCAGAGCTCCCCAAAATGACCCGCAGCCATTCTCAGCAACAACAAAGTCCTAAGCTCTTCCTCTGATGAGAACAGCCAGGAAAGCAGCATGACAAGGTCCTGCAGCAGGCTAGCCAATGGCTCCTTGCAGCTTCTGACAGCACCCAGCAGCTTCTTCAGTTTTCCTAACAGCCTCCCGTTAGCTGCTGATAGTTTTTAAGTGATGCCAAGAGAGACTACATTCTGGCCATGGGGAGGACAGAGGGGACAGGGAAGGCTGCCTTACACAGGCCTTGTGTGCAGGTGTCACCCGCTAGCCTGCCAGTGTTTCCCTGGGAGATTCTGTCTGAGAGGTATTGGACAGTTTACCAAATACCACCGTGCTGGGAGTGACTTAGTTCTATTTCTGTACAATAAGCAACAAGTTCTCCCTCTTTCTCTCTTTGTCTCTTTCACACATACACACATACACACACACACACACACACACACACACTGTGAAGTGAAAGATTCGCTAACAAGCAAAATAACGTATTATTCACACAAAAATACATGCGAGTTTCAGGAAAAAAGCACAACAGCATCATCGCTGAGGTATCATGGGAAGTTAGAGCTTCATCAAAGTTGTGACAAAACAGGACACATGCCACATGGACAAGGGATGAAGGCTAAGGTGAAGAAAGGGAGGCTGAAGCAGCGGACATCCGTGAGCACGACTGAACAGCTCAGCACTGCCGAGGCACCAGTGAGGTAGTGGCCCTCACGACCCCGGGAAGCAGGCAGGGAGCGGGGCGGGGGCATCTGACAGCCGCGCTCGGGCACTTGGACTTTACTGTCCATTATGCGGACCTCTTCAAACGCCAAAGGGACAAGGTCAGACTTTCCTTAAAAGGAAAGACGATATGGCCTGTGATGGTGCTGTGGGGAGTAGGGGAAAAGCAGGGGCAGCCAGACAGCTCCCGCGCATCTCTGTCTACAAGGGCACCAGAGCCCCGCTGGCTGGGTAATGAAAGTGACAAAGTCACATTTATGGGACAGCCTGTCTCAAGGCGCTGCGCTCATCCGGCTGAGCCCTGGATCAGCGCAGTGAGGGGGCAGGCCCAGCCGCAGGAGCAGATCCCGGAGCCAGCTGCCCACACTCACTGTTGGGGGCAGAGGGCGACCAAAATGCAGGGCGAGTGTGGACACAGAGAGGTTCGCTGCGGGCCTGGGCCCTGACTGCCGGCAGGGAAGCTCCTGCGTGGACCTCGAGGAGGGCTCAGGTTTGTGCTTAGACAGTTCGGTTGAAGTAGAGCTCCAGGATAAGGAATCATGTCTACCTATTACACTTAAAACCATTTAGTTTCTCAGGGGAAAAAAGTCACAGTCATACCTGGCCCAGGCTGCAAGGTCCCTTTTCCAGGGACAGTGCAAGCAGATTCAGGACGAGCGTGGAGACAGGGAGGAGAAGGTGTGGGCAGCGCTGTGTGCAGAGCGAAGCATGGCGCACAGGAAGGGGAGCTGGGCACCAGCCACAGCCACCAGAGAAGGCAGGACAAGAGCGGCGTCCTCAGGGGACTGGAACCGCCAGCTGGAGCGTGTGGGCGCCGGCTGCCAGCCACACTGGCAAGGAGTCGCCCTCCACTTTCCAGTGTCAGCTCAAAGCGAAGGGTGCGTGGTAGTGTGCGTGTTGGTTTCCTGTTTCCCTTGCGGAGCCACAAGACTCTGGAGGACAAGGAGCCGTCTCTGCTCAGGACCTCTCTCTGTCCAGGCTATAGGGGATGTGTCACAGATTAGAAAGAAAGCAAGTGAACAGATAAGTAAGGTGCGTGAGAGTGACAGGCCCTGGGGGAATCGGGAAATGGGGTCAGAAGGGCCCAGTCCGGTGCGATCACCCTGGTCAGCTCAGGCCACTGAGCAGCCGCCGGCCACGCCCACACACCTCCTCTCTCTCTAAGCTGCTTCTCGTTCTCCACCGCAGGGTTGAGGTCTCTGAAGGAAGCAGCGAGACGGCTAATGCTCAGCAGCAGGCGGCGCTGGGCCCTCAAAGCCCCTTCTGTTCCTCCTTCCCGAGACTGGGGGTGAAACAAGGTTCCCAGAGCCTAACTCCCTGCCAAGGGGGATTTAGAAGGTCTACAAAAGCCCCTGGGGAGGACCCGCTTCCGCATCCCGCAGCTGCTGCCAGGACTCTCGTTCCTCCACTAGGAAAATGTCTCTCCAGTAAGTAGCTCTGGGGGGTGTGTAAAGGGACATCAGGGTGGCTTTGGGTAGGAGCTAAGTGCTCCTGGACAGAAGGCACTGGCTGGCGGGTGTTCATGGAAACCTTTGGGTCTGCATAGAGGAGTCCGCTCCATGTTCAGGTCAATGTGTAGAATTTGGGGGTAAATGGTGGTCAAAC
>NDGN011446942.1:0-10458 GCA_002564285.1 Tympanoctomys barrerae
AAAAAAAAAAAAAAGACTCATCTTCTCTGCCTCAAATATGTGGACTACCAAGGTTCACACTTCTGAGATGCAAGTTCAGGGAACCTCTGATTGAATCAAATACTAGCAAACCATGAGGGAGAAAAATGACTGACTGCTGTTTTTAAAAGTTTACTGTGTGAACTCAGAGCTTGCACTGGCTATTAGAAACAAATGTCCCTCTCCCCCTGCCCTGCAGATGCCTTTCTCTACCCTGTCTCTGGCCTCCCTGCTTGTCCTACATATTGCCACATAGATGCAAACTCATGAACTCATGGACACACACACTCAGGCACACTCCCCTGCACACCCGCACACATGCACACCGGCCAGCTCACTCATTCACACGCCCCTCACGAGCATACTTCATCACTAGCTTGCCTGCTCTGCAGGTCCCTGCTCTGTTTGTCTTCCACCTGACAGAGCCCTTTTCATTCATGCTCAGTTCTTTCCTGGCTCAGCTAGCAGCCTTTGGATCATCGCAGACCAAACTCATCCACCCACTCCTTTCATTCTGAGGTTATTGAGAGCAGGAATTATGTGTTTTCTAGACAGCCACCTAGCACAGTGCTTAGCAGATGTTTATGACAACTCTTTTTCACAGGAGCAAATGCTTGATCATTTCTGAGTTGCAAAGATGTCTCTCTTGTTCTTTTTCTCTCTCTTCCTGAAATAGTTGATAGGTCAGTCTTTATGGCGACTGCGTGTTCTGGTTTTCATTATTCTGGCCATTTCTGAGTTACTGCACTACTAAGATGTTGGCACACTGCAGTTCCCAAGGTAACTACAGGAAACATCTCTCTGTCAGGTCAAGTCGGTGGTACCTCACATTGGGCTGGTAGGAAGCCTGCTGGTTTCCTGTCCTTACAGAAATTTAGCATTGAGCTTTAGGTCTCCTTGAAAGTTAGCACCAGTTTCACAGAAGCCCTTTACTCGAAGACTCTTTCTTCATCTCAGTAAATACTAGGATGTAAGAATGTGCAGAAAGAGGGAATGGAGGATGTATTTCTCCAACCTCCAGACACGCACTGATTTACTCTTTGCAGGCCACACTGGTGCCAAGGTGCTTGGCATACTTCACATTTTTATTTTTATCCCAAATAGCATTCTCATCTCTTTCTATGGAGAATTTAAAATACTGTTAGGTGGAATAATGCAAATGAGATGCTAATCAATTATGATTTTAAACAGCAAAGTCCTCAAAATTCAAACCGATAATAATTAAAAGGAAGATATAATCATATCTCCTTTAGCAGAAATTTTAAATTTCTAAATACAGTATAGAACATATAAACAAGCTTAACCTGTAAGATTTTGCTTTGCTCTTAGACAAGCTTTCAAACTTTTATGAATTTTATAAGTTAAAATGTCTTTATCCAATGAAAATATTTTAAATATGTGTTGCTATTTGCTTCTGAAATATTTTTTAATGAAGTGTGGGATTACCTCTGTACAAGAAAAAAGATCTTTCACTTTTGAGAAAGACATAGACCTCAGCAAGCACAGAGTTATTATATTAATGCCTTGTATTTACAAAAGAGTATTTCTTGGGTCCTAGGAAATGCCCAAGGAGTCAGTTTCTGGCCTCTGATTTCACTGGAATGAGTCAGGCTTTTGTAATAATCTCTCTGATTCTTGACTTAAAATAATGTTACTCACATCACTGAGAGGACAGTCCCAGAAATAGGCAGACAGTAGCTTAAGTAATGAAAATTTGTTCTTCAGATTGGAATGTTGGGACTATTGTTTTTGTTGAAATTCCCCTTATGGGGGAATGATGCGTTCTTTCTGCTTTATAACAGTATAACAGTATCTTACAGTCTTGATAAGTCTAAAAGTAAATGATGTTTATTTTAACATTGCAGTGATCAAACTTACTTTTGATACTAAGACCTTATGACGAAACTCAGAAAGGAAGCATAGCCCAGGTTTGTTGGTGTTGACCATGTAGGAGAACACTTAATATTCAAATCCCTGGAGTCACGAAACCTGTCATAGATAACTTTTTATAGGGAGTTTAAAATGCCAAGGGAAAGGCCGGAATGTCATCTGGAGACAGAAAGAAATATGATGGAAATCTATATTAAAATGTTCTGGTACAGAATTATGCTACATGGAAAAGTCAAAGGTTTCTGTGGGCAAGGGTCAATGCAAAAGTTCTGATACAACTTCTGTAGAGTGACACTAGAGTTTACCCCAATATATTAAACTTCATGCTGAACTCCTTTACAGTTGCATAGTAAAATATCTAGAAGACCTTGTTCTAATACCATGATGATAACCAATGATTGATATAGAATGCAAATATAATTCCAAGCACCATCTGACTCCATACACAGGGAGTTTGTTTAGAGTCTGCTTTGCTGATGTTTAGGGACCTGAACACTGCAAAGTTCTAAGGGATGATAAGATGCTCAAGTGTTCCAAGCAAAGAAAAATTCTTGTAAATATAAAGAAGTGGGGAGGTAATTATAGTTGAAACAATAATTATCAAATCAATGTCTTAGAATTAAAATTAGAATCCATGTCTTTGGATTTGGAATTTTCCAAAGAGGATGGATTCTTTTAAGGACCTACCTCTTTCTTTTAAAAAAAATAGTCCACCTTTTGATATTGAGAAAGGAACTGTGTTATAGAGTGATCCATTATACATTAAAATCAAAATGACTCAGAGATCAGATCTTCAGTCCATGCAAGTCTAAATCCCGATTAGGGGCACACTCACTTGCTTAATCTAGTCTAATGTTTTCAAATAATCACAAATGTTTTATTTTATTTTTATATTTATTTATTTTTGCATTTTTTAAGGGAAGGGTCTACAGAGTGTTCAGGGTCTCAGTATGGACTCATAGGAATTCACCTGTTTATAGCTTCTGAAGAGCTGGTATTACAGATGCATGCCACCATGCCCAATCTCAATTGCCTTTTCAGCATGCCCAGGGAGCAGGGCCAGCATGGCAGGCCTGGGGATTGAACCCCCAGCCCCTGCACCAGCTTTCAGGCTCTTTAATCCACTGAGCTATTTGGCCCAACCTATTTTACATTTAAAGTTTTTCTAAGTGCTTACAACCCAAGAATTAAATTAATCTAAAATATTTTTAAAGGGAAACAAATAGTCACTGATTATTTCCTGTAGTAAAATAAAGTGCAGGGGTAATTTAAAACAATTTATCAATGCTAAGTCAAAAATGGGAAATAATGGTGGGCATTTTATTTTCTCTTCCTGAGTGTAGTTTTTGTTTAACTCTTGCTAACTACTAGGAAAAATAGTTCAAGAAGCCTTACCTCTCTTTCTTTCCCTTGGAGATTCACTGACTCTGACACATATTCTCAATGTTTTAAAATTTTTTATTAGTGCTTATTAATTATATAGCCTATTAGGTTACATGGTGGTATTTTCAAAAATGCACATAACTCACATTCTTCTTTCAGAGCTGGAGGCGGAGGAGTGGTGCAAGCACCTCTGCATGGAGTGTCTTGGGACCAGGCTCAATGACATCAGCCTCGGAGAGCCGGACCTCCTGGCCGCAGGCGTGCAGCGGGAGCAGAATGGTCAGTGTACCCTTGTTTCCCATCATTAGAGCATGGAGTACTAGCTGAGAACTTGGACAATAGCCAGGCCCTTGGAAATGTTTCAAATCACTCATATTTTTAAAAGAAAGAAAAACAATCAACTAGGCAACTAAGGACCTTTCCCTCAGCCAGAGAAAATGCTAACTTGTTATAGGGAGTTTAAAATGCCAACAAAAAGGCCAGAATGTCATCTGGAGACAGAAAGAAATATGATGGAACTCTATATTAAAATGTTCTAGTATAGAATTATGCTACATGGAAAAGTCAAAATTTTCTGTGGGCATAAGCCACGTCTCATGGCTTCTTCTCTGAGACATTGTCATTTGCTCAAATGAAAATCTAGTAGTAAGTCATGGTATGTGAGGCGTTTGAATATATAGCATCGCTGTTTCCTCCTTTGAGTGTTGTTTTAGCTTGGAAGTTTATATAACAAATTTAACTTATCAGTAATCCATAGCTTCTGTGGTATTTAGCTAATACACTCAGGGAGAAGATAACAGTAGATGAAATTGCAGAGTATTGCAAAATTGAGGCTTATGAGATTAACAGTGTGTACTCACTACACTGTTCTCTAACTCAACAGGCATTTCTGATATCTTAACAATTTATGCTGCATGTTCTTGATTAACACTACGAATGAAAATGAATTTATAATTTAGTACGAGGTCTTAAATCATATGCAAATAATTATTAATAATCATAAGCTTATCTCTATCAGTTTTAAAATAACTAACACCACCATCATATGATTTAGTATTGTGAAAATATAAAGTTTTCAATATTGCTAGTATTTGATGCGAGTCTTGGTAAGATTTGATGGTTATTGGTTGACACCCTCGACACTACCTATGAATAAGAATTATCTGTTGTTTATAAATAAGCACAGAATTAAAGTACACAATGATAATGCTTGATGATTAATGGATTGCTGGTGATAATGACTGCTATCATACTGCCCATGTAAGCACTATTTATTGTTAGTCAATAAAATGAATAACAAGATTTTCCTAATTTTTGATAATAAATATAAATAAAGGCCAGCCCTGCCTACACCCGTAGTTTTGCACACACACACAAAATTGTTGTAGCTTTATTCCCAGCTCCTTTTGCATTCCACTTTTTCTTCTGTGTTTGCTCAGATTCCCATTTCTCTGACTTCTTTCTGAGAACTGTATTAGGCACAGAAAGCCCATAATTGTGCAACATATAGCATAGTGCTCATCTCAGTTTAAGAAAAGAAGCAAAGATTCTTACTGAAAAGATTTGTCAAATCCTATATAAACCAGGCATAAAAAGGCAAATAAATTAAGCTCATGGATGTGAATATCATGTATCTCTTATAGTGCAAAGTGCATACTTTCATTTTAAAAGTTCAGAACTGTTTACGGCTTGCATCCAAGTGATCTTTGGTGTGATCTCTTTGTTCATAAGTTGATGATGTTGTTAATTGGCCTAGAAGAGAAAGGGGGATTTTCAGTGTGGACTTTGAAGCTGAAACAACCATGGAATTAAATGTGGCAGCCACATGAAAGGCAAATGTTTTCCTTATAAGGAAAAAGAAAGAAAGGCATGAAGAAAGGAAGCAGAAAGTTTTCTACAAATACCTTACAACAGTCTTGAAATTTTAATATCACCAATTCTATAAATGTTTGTGTTACGTTTATTTTGTTTGATAATCCTAACCACAAAAAATTATATTTTTAAAATATGTATTAAAGAAGGTGGTACTTAATTCATTTAAATGAGCTTGTAAGGGTTCATGGCACACCATAAGAAAATTAGCAGTCTACTGTAAAACACATATATAAAGAGACATACATGCACACACACTAAGACTCTTCAGTATTTAGTATTAAACGTGAAGCTATTGGATGCAGAAGGTCTCTTGTCCCTTGGAACCACCTTCCTCTTGACTCCAAGATTACAGATGCAGCTGCTGCTGTGGCCTCATGGAATCGGTGCCCACTTTATCCAAGATGTGTTTCTAAGAACAGATGATGTACTTGCTGAGTTAGTCTTGTTCCCTTTAAAAATAATTGGATGACTTTTGAAAAATTGTCATTTATGCTACAGGAGGACAATACAAAAGATAAAGCTCAGTCAAATGTTAAGAATGTCCACTAAGACTAGCTTATTAATTCAGAGAGAGAGAGAGAGAGAGAGAGAGAGAGCAGAAAACTTTATACACATATCGCCATAATTTCTTACAGGAAAGTTTTCACTTTCTAATCACCAGGCTTCCCCTGAATATATTATAATTCCATTCAAAAACCCCCCTGAGATGATTATCAAAGGCTGTATGGTCCAGGCTAAGATTTGGTTTTAGCTGCTCGGGTTATCTCGTTCAGGTCTTTGAAGGCAGTGGAGCCAACATTTCTTTCTTAGACATTATGCACACTTACTTTCCTTAAAATGCTCAGGGAAGACATTCTTTGTTTTAGCTAGTTAAAGTTAAAATAACATTTATAGGGCTGGGGAGATGGTTCAGTGGTTTAAGTGCCTTCCTGGCAAGCTCAAGGTCCCGAGTTTGATATCCGGTACCACATGAGGTGGCGGGCCCCAGAACCCCAAGCATGGTAGTGTGCAACTGTAATCCTAGAACTGGGGAGGCTGAGACAGGAGGATCTAAGAGTCTGATGTGCATAGCGAGACCCTGTACCAAATAAATGAAATAAAAAACATTTATAAAACTGTCGTTTCATGAATTTTCAATCACTACTCCAGACTTTTCACATATAAGAGACCTAAAATAAACAAAATCTTTGACCTCAAAATGCATTTTAGTCATTAATATACAGAGATAGAAATAAATCAATTATGAAAGAATTCTCATTAAAGATTCATTTTTTTGTGTGCGAAGGCGCTCTGATTTTCAATTATACAATGAACCTTTCTTCAGACACTTTATTTTGTTATCTTGTCAATCATGTTCTTGGATTTAGTTTGAACTTTTTCTCCTAAAACATCAAATACATATGCATACAGAATTAATGTAAGAAATTACATTAGCATGGTATGCAGTCTTGTGGCATTCTATAAACAAGGAAATTTCCACAATTGAATCTTGGATCGTGGCATTTTTTGACATTCAAAATTGCTACTTTTCTTCTATTTTTCTGACTCTCCAAACAGCTTGGTCTTATTCTGCGACTAGATGAGAATAGATATTGATGCAAATGATTTTTTTAAAGGTGAAAGATGTGTGTTGCTGAGATAAAAGTATTTATCGATTAAATTTTTCCCTTAATCATCTTTATCTAGGGATGTCAGTTGTTCTCAGACTGATTCAGCATCCCACATGGTACAGAAGAAAATAAAGCAAACAGAAGTTTACACACACACACACACACACACACACACACTTATTTTTAGACCCTAGACCTCAGATGACACTGTCACAGAGAAGAGAATACTAAGTAGACATTTCAACTTTTAAATTTCCAGGTCTCTAAATCTATCCACAGTATTTGCAATTCCACACTGACCTTAGAAAATATTAATGTATGGCATTGTACTCATAATTATTTAGAACACAATAACCCTAAAAAAAAGATAGTGTATACTAATCACTAATGGGAACAGTGTATGTAAACAAGAAGTAACTCACTTGTAAGGAAATTCAAGCAGTTGCAGTTAGAAGTAAAATATTCAGAGAAAATACTCAGTTTGCTTCTTATGTAAGAGATCTTCATGTAAAGAAAAAAAGAAAATACTCCCAAACAAACAGGAAATTCAACCTTAAACTGCCATCTGATTTACGGAGCATTAGATTTGAAAGTTTTGTTTTGTTCAAGACCTTGTGGTTTTGCCTGTGATTGGATCAAAATAATTTCCTGTTTTTAGCCTAAAAACTTATCATCTTTCTCAAGAAGTAAAGGGATATTCTTGTGATTCTAAATTCTACCTGATTTGCCACAATAAACATGCTTCCTACATTCAACCCAGACACCTTTGAATGTCATGTATGCACTCAATATTCATGCATCAGTCATATTTGAGGACATATATATCCCAGATCCAAGCTCAGGAAATGCAGACTTGAACAAAATGTGGTCAATGTGTAGGTTCTCACAAAATAGTAAAGGGCACATACCTACAATCAGTTTATCAGTTGATGCTTTGTAAAATAATGTTGTGCTACCCGACACCAAGAAATTCTCAGTAGCAAAAGACTGTAGATTTGTTTGTTTTATTTATACATAGGTAAAATTGCTAAAATTTAGCTGATTTGTGCTAGATTCTGCTGAACTTGAATCTAAACTACAGGTAGCGTACAGTTTCATTCAGGTTCACTCAGTCTCCTTATATGGAAGTTGTGGCTATCTGAATTATGTCCCCCAAACAAAAAAATAATTATTATATACAAATTGTTATATATATATAATATATATAATATAAAAATAGTAATTTAAGCCTTTTCATGTTTTATTGCATTAATATTCCACTGGGCAAAAGAAGTCCCATGTCTAAGCCTGAAATCCAGAGGCACAGAAGTACAATCAGGCAGTGAAGCCATGACAGAGGTTCGAATGTATATCCTAATGGGAACAAAACAAGGAATTGAAAAAGTAGATCAGTGATNTAAAAAAATTTACTATTGGACATATTAAAAATGCCTGCTAAAAGAGAAACAAATACATGCTATAATTATGATTAATTCTAATTAAAGTAGCCTACTTCTTTTTTAAAATCATTTTTGTTTTCCTCCAAGTAGGCCTTCTCAATTAGATCAGTCGAAAATTCTTAATGGTCATCTGTAGTTAAAACCAGTATTAGCAGGACCTCATTCAGGTGAAAAAACAAAATCCCTCTTAATGAAAGACAGTGTCAACAGTAACAACAAACTCTATTTGGGATTGTTCCCCAAGTTCTCAAGTAATTGGAAGTCCAGGATACTTATTTGGATGGATATTCTTTATAACCAGTAGAAGAGTTTTCTAGTTTTATGATTCTGTCCATAGGTGACCCTGAAGTTCAGATGCTCTCTAGAATTCCACAAAGTGCATTCTAGGAAATATTACTGTGACTCTGATGACCATAGTAGTGATGATTCACTCTCAGAAATGGAGATCCTTCAAAGTGAGCCCAATATGGCTCTTCTATGGGCCGTCCCAAGCGCCCCACTGAGAAAGATGACATTGAGGTTCCAGTGTTCAGTAACTCTGAACATTGTCTCAGGTGGGAAGTATGTCTTCACAGAAGTAACCAAGTTCAAATGAGATCCTTACTGTGAATTCTAGTCTCACAGCATCCATTACATCTTTATAGAGAGGGGGGGTTTGGAGAGAGACACAGATGTCCTTAAAGGAAGATGATGCGACAACACATAGGAAGAAGCCAGCTAAACAAATGTACCCGTGATCATCTGCAAGCCCCCAGAAACATATCTTGCTGGAGACACAGTTGCTAGAAAAGACAAGGACAGATTCTCCCTTGAGTATCAGCGAATGGCTCTGCCATAGTTGACTTTAGACTTTTAGCTTCTAAAACTGTGAGAAGATGAGTTTCTATTTTTTAAGTTCTCCAGTTTTGGGTACTTTGTTACAGTGGCTCTAGAAAAGTAAAACTATCTGGTGGTTATGATGCATGTAAGCAAGGCACAGTTCTTGCGAAGTCTTGTCCCTTTCTGCACATAAGACATACTCATGTCCTCCAGAACTTAAGTTCCATGAAACATAATTTCAAATGCTAGTGCTATCCACAGGGAAAGCTGACACATGGGGACTTTGAGAGTGGCCATGCTGGCCAGAAGCAGACATTAATGAGCACAATACAAAGACTTCAATGGGTCATTGCTATTTTGCCCAGTCTTGGAATGCACTCTTTTATTTTCATCTTTTGATTTAATATAATGTTGCATATAATTTTAAAAATGGTGTAAAACCACCAGTTTCTTCACCTTGTCTTCAGTGCAGACTAAAGTGTTATAAAGGTCAGTGCCATATCTATTTATGCCTCTTCTTTGAGGGGTTTCCAAATCTAAATGATCCATATGTTGAACATCTAACCATATTATTACAAGTGACATGTATGCTTGAAGAAGCATTATGAAGTGCAACAGGATACACGCTGCTTCATTTGCTATGGTAAAATCCCTTCCACAAATAACAAGCACAAAATGTATATTGAGAAAATAATCATAGTTGTACAAAGGAAAAATCTTTTCAAGGGACTACTTAATGCAGAATTATTCATTTCTCCAAGATAAGAACCACAAAAAGAAAAGAATATCTTTTAAAAGTTTTACAAAGAAAGAAGCAGATGCCTTGCCCTTTCTCTTTCCACTGAAGGTCATTTGGAGAGTGGCAGATGCTTATGTCTACCCATGTACTTTAGAGCTATCTTCAAAAGAAAGCTAGAAATGGAGCTGCCCTAGCAATTCAAGGCATAATGCCAAAGGACAAAGTACTTTAATGGAACTGGCATTGTAAGAAATCAAAAATGGTCTCAATTGTTCCAAACTGAGTCTGATGTGAAAGGGATGCCCATGTTTTCTGTGGATCCAAATTGGACTCTAGATATTATTTGGGAACATGAGTTGATGGCACAGGAAAACAGAGTGAAGTAGCTCCATAAGGGTAGAGGGGCATAAATGCCTATAAGGCAAGTTCCTTTTCCTCTGCTGACATCTGTGTCTACATTAATTAACTTTCAGTTCAGTTGAACTTCAAACAAAGTAGGCTAAATGAATCCTTCATTAGCAGAAAACTAATAAAAATTTCAAAAAAGAAACAAAATAAAAAAGAATTCTATATATAATGTTGTGATTTGTTTTATTTTAAAGAGAAAACCCAATAAAAATGATGCAGATTTTTAAGACAAGATGATAGATAGGCCTGGGGAGATAGCCCAGTAGAATAAGCACTT
>NDGN011446945.1:0-12416 GCA_002564285.1 Tympanoctomys barrerae
TCTCCTTGATGATGTAATAGGCCTGATTCAAAGCCCCGCCCCTTGGTTGAGGCCTAATGGTGCATTCCCATAATTCCAACATGGTGCTGCGGGGAGGCAGAAGGGTAGTAATAATGTTCAGTCCCAGCAAAGCCCAATTTAGCAATTTAACATAACCCTGGCTAATAAACTAACAAACAAAAAGACTGGGATGGCTCAGTACAAAAGCCCTGGCTTCAAGCCCTAGTACCTCACAAACAGTGTCAACCCCTTAATTTTACAGAGCAGCTGGTATCTGGGCCACAACACAGTGGACCTCTGCAGAATCAATTCAATACACATAAGCAATCAATCACAGATGCATCTTCTAGTCTCTCATGCCAGTCTGTGTCTACTATTCTAAATAAATCCATGCCAAATTCTATGTGGACTTTGAAATCACTTTACTGCTAGCTACATGCATGTAACTCTGACAATTACCAAATATTAAAATTATGCTCTTTCTTTTCCTTCCATATTAGTGGAAATGGGTCTTTTGCTCGTGAAACTTTTGTATTTCTCTAAAAACCACATAAGACAACCTATGTCGCAGCTTGTGTGGACATGGCTGCCTTGGTAATTTAGTAACTGGAGGAATAAACAATATAATTCTGGATTTTACACTCAGTGGGATATTCTATGACTGACAAGCATTCCCAAAGTACAATCAGGTTTCTCAATCTCTTATGTCATTATTATTCTATAGTTATAATGAGCACAATTCCCTTTTTTAATACAGAAAACATGAAAATATTTTAAAACATGTACCAAAATCAGCTGGGCAAGATGGCACATACCTGTAATTTCAGCAGTCTTGTGGCTGAGGCAGGAGAGTTATAATTTCAAACTCAACCTGGGCAATTTAACAACTTAATGAGACCCTGTTTGAAAAAATATATTTTTAAAAGGGCTGATATTCTGGCTGAGTGTGAAGATCCTGGGCTTAAAAGAAAAAGGTACCCAGACCATTGCTTAAATTGATGAATTCTACCTTTAAATTAATTTTTTTAAAAAAATATCCATTACTACAGCTTGCTTTTTTAATCCCTATTTAAGTTACTTGCAGTAAGCAGGAAAGCTTATCCACTTTGCCCAGGAGCCAGGAGCCTGGCTGTACAGCCCCAGCTCTCCTCCCTAAAACTGCCAGAAGGAGATCAACTCTGAATTCGAACAATGGTGGTTTTGAGAATGAGTAATTACTTCCACACTGTAATGAAGTTGAATGCTGTAGAATGGCCAGTAGGTGGCTATTTTTTACTTACAAAAATGTATCATTTTATATGATAAAAATTAATAGATACTTATCATTACTACCTGATAGGTAAGTAGAGAAGTAGGAATACACATCCATTAATGTCACTGCTTTGGGGACCAAGGTGGGGAAGCCACACCCACTCCATCCAATGTCCACTCAGCCTTCTCACTTCCATCTATTATCACATGATTAGGATGGGACAAAAAAGACTCTCAGATCTGTGATAAGGGAATATGAAAAAGAGAACTGAAGCTCCTATTCTGATCCCATAGAATGGGAAAAGGGTCTAGTAGAATAAGCACTTGCCTGGCAAGCACATGGTCCTGAGTTCGATCCCCGGTACTGCAAAAAAAATGGGAAAAGGAATATTCTTGCCTCCCCAGGCCACCAAGAAAGGCACCAACAATTAAATTCATAGAGAAAGGGGAGAGTCATCTCACTGTGAAGTAGGCTTTTGAGCAGTCTTGCCTATTTGAATCACAGTGAAAATGGTGAAAGATGGCAGGACAAAATGGGACAACAGGGGACAGACTGTGGTCACAGCCTTTGTTGGGGCAAAGATGTGCCAGTTTCATTGGATTGAATGACTACGCTATACTCAAGGCAGGTAGGCACTGTCTTAGGATAAGAGTAATCCAGCCACAAGAGGTATTAAGGGAACCACTATGAGGCAGGAACTAGGGAAAGGATAGAAGAGACACAGAATCAGTTCTTCAGTAGAAGTAACTGTCATTTGGAGACCTTCTTAGAGGGGCCGTGGAAGGACCCAGTTAGGTTCTAAGAGAGAAAAGCATATCTGTACCAATGTTTGGAGCATCATCTTTCTAACATGCTGGTTGGGAAGCTTCAGTGTATATACGCAAAACAGTGAGCACAGTGGCTTCAGCCCTTTTCCCTATTCTCTTCCCACTACCACAATCCAGAGTAGCTGGGAGAAGTAAAAAAAAGAGGTCATGCTACCTCCCACCACAAAGCCATGCAGACATAAGTCAGACCTGTGTCCGGCATAGGTTAGATTTAAATGGGATCAGGTTTTAATATCTGTAAGTGCCCAAATATGATCATGACTAAAACCAATTTCCTATTTTTACACCATTGGTTTTGGCCTGCTCTATAAGCCAGGTACGCCAGTACCTAGACTCATAAACTAATTGGAATTTTGGGGCCTCTGAGGCTCCATTTGCTAATGGTTAAGACTTTACAGAATAATTATGTTCAGACAAGTTATCACCAGTATCAACTGCAAAGGAGAGAAAGTTATATTTGCATTCAGAGAGAAACTGTCAAATTAAGCTAAATATAATTTTTTGTCAACTCACTCTTATAGAGGTAATGACTAGCAAGAAATAACACAGTCCAGAAAGCATTATCAACAGCACCCAAAAAAAGTGCTTTTTAGTCTATTTGCTTGGTGGGATGTGCAGGCAAGAATAAAGCCAGTAGATCCTTGTGTTTAAAAAGTAAATAGTTCAGGGACTAGGGAGATAGCTGAGCAGTCAAAGCACCTGTCTGGCAAGTGCAAGATCCCATGTTCAATCCTCAGTACTGCATTCTGTGTAGTCCCTGGAATCCCAGGCTCACCATGTTGGCCACCAAAATTGGTCGTGGTGGCACATGCCTGTAACTTTAGGGCTGCTGAGGCTCAGACAGGAGGATCACTATGAGTCTGAGCTGCACAGCAAGACCCAAGTGAATAAATTAATAAAAGATTTTTTAAGTTTTTGAAGTCAACATTTCATTAAATGGAATTTTCACTTCCCTCAAAAATTCTGATTGATGATCAACAGATCAAAATGATATATGTATTCCAAGATGGCTAACTTTCAGAACTTGATTTCATAAAGTCTTAGAAATTGAAGACAGATATAATGGGGCTATCTCACACACTGCTTTCCCAAGGTTATAAAACATGTTAACTACTTTACATATTTTCACTATAACCCAGCCCTACCACAAGGTAAAAATCAAGTAGACATTATTTACTCATTATGAGAGACATGTCTTTTGTTAGAATCATTAAACCTAAATATTATTCTCTCTAGGTCATTAATTTGGAAATTTTCTTATGAATGTTAATAATCTACTTAGCTTCCTGTGAGACCTTGTAACTATATTGGTTATTTTACTTTCTTTGCCTTGAGCATTTAGGATCTTGGAGTTTAATATCTCTGGAAATTTACGAAGCTTGTCTAAAGAGATGGCCGTAGTTTAACTCACATGTTAAATAGCAACTACGTTATAGCTAATTCCTCGTCTGTCCAGAACTTGTTGAACTTCAAATTGTCACATTTCTACTCATTTTCTTAAGACAAATCTCTGTTCTCTGGACCCTTGAGACAAAGCAATTTGAAAGTTCAAATATCACACATTTACAACCATCTGTTCCTAAAATTTTTTCAATGGGTATTTCAAACGTTAGCATATTTTCAGTTTCCTGTGGCTAGAAGCAATGTCTGCATGTCCTTTCCATAAGAACCAGGTAAGGCTTCTATTTATTCAGCAGCATATAAATAGTAGGTGACATGGATGAGCAGGCAACTGACAAACTACTGTGCATGACATGAAATTCATAATTATTTTAATTTCCATGAGGTTAGCCTTGTATGTTGTTACGATTCGGATCTGAAACATCGTTGTGTTGTGTCTTTGGACAGCGCTTGGATCATGGGGCATCATATTCATCAGTGTACTGACCACTGATGGGTTCAGTAGCTGAATGTGTGGTTGAGGTGGAGATTTCTTGGAGATGAGTCACTGGCACTGTGACCTGGAAAAGCATATTCTTGTCCCAAGTTCCTCCCTTCACCCCTGCTATCTTATTTCTGCCTTGAAGCCAATTGACTGTGGACTGAAATTGTGATCCAAAATAAACTTCTCCCCCTTTAAACTGCAAGCATCTCGTATTTTGTCCTAGCAATGGGAAGGAGCTAAAGACATGTTTTATTGTTGGCTAAAACTCAATTTCACTTTCAAGTAACACAAAGCATTTATGTGCCTACCTATCCTTTCAGAACAAGTAGCACACTGCTGTTACTGAACAACACAAACCTAGCCTTTGGAGATCTTGACAGTATCCTGTCTAGCAATGGCAGAGACTGGGCACTGATTTTTCCATTAATTATGCAAGCATTAAGCCAATAAGTCAGTGTTTTTCTATGAATGCTCTATAATTGTAGTCTTTTGCTAATCTCACTCGAATTGGTTTCTCTTACAGCAAACACAGAATAGCTGTGCTTTACTCTCTGTGACAAAGCGAGGTCTGTTTTCTCTTCCAAATGAGTCAGAGCCAGGGTTTGCAGGACTGAGCTCACATGAGCACACCTCCGTGGCCCGTGCTTGCCAAACAAAACACTTGGAACCACATACAGGCCAAATTCTAAAGCTGAGAAGGGAGTCTTTCTGAGGTGACAATGACAAAAAGGACTGGCAGAGAGGTGCCAAACAACAATATCCAGAATGCTTTCAGAGATGGAGACTGGGTATACTGTCCATGCACTGGGTACCATGCACCCCCTCTTTTATTCAGCACTATCATCCTGCATAAAGTGATGGAGACTTAGCAAAATACAATAGCATTCATTTTTAGAAATGAGCTCAAACATTCAAAGTGTAAATCTCATGTATTTTCCAGGCATGGGCTTAACAGTAAAATCTCTGCAGTTAATTTTCTCATTGAAAAGTTTTTCCCCTGCTATAGACTCACTATACTTAAAGGTAAGCATTTAGAGAGATAATTAAGATTATAAAGGTTGGACCCTAATCTAATAGAATTGATATTCTTACAAGAGAAGAGACAGATTTCAAGGATGGCCATGCACAGAGGAAAGACCATTTGAGGACACACCAAGGTGAACTGTGAGAAGTAGATTTCCATTGTTTGACCCACATGGCCTCAGGTATTTTGTCATGGCCTTCCTAACTCACTGAGCTATCAGAGCTTACTGCTGTGGGAGTAATTGCATCCAACTCAAGTATATCAACAGGATGGTCTTGCAAGCTACCAGAGAGATGGCAGAGCACACTTCAGGTGTGGCTTAGTGGTTCAGGGAGGCACCACCTCGGGGCCTGTATGTGATTTCTCACCCCCTCCTCTCGGGTGCTGTTCCCCTCGTCAACTTCCTGGCCACCATTAACTAAGCACCTTTGCTGCTCCACACCCTTCTACCCTGATGTCTCTGCCTTGGAGCCAATCAACCAAGGTCTGAATCTCGTGAAACTGTAAGTGAAATTAAGCCTCTTCTCCTTTAGATTATGGATGTCTGATACTGTGTTCCATCAACTGATAAGCTAACCAATACAGTTTTCATATGTACTAAGATATATATTAAGAAATATACCAAGGGAAAATATGACCAGGTGTGGTAGTCCCAAGCTACCCTGGAGGATAAGGTGGAAAAGATCTCAGCTCAAAGGTTGAAGATCAAGCTGGGTAATATTTTAATACGTAAACTAAAATAACAAGAGGGAGAGTATTTTTATTTACCATTAGAACATCTACTTTGGCATATGTTAATTCATTTCAAAGAACTCACATTTATGAAAGCTTTTAAATAGTAAAGAGATATTCCATCAAAATGTATATTGTACATTTTTAGTTTTCCTATGTGCTACATGATCATTTGTATGTTTATAAGTTAAATGGACTAGGCTTTTTGTAATCTCGGTCATGAGGGCCATCTACATCTACTCTAAAGAACTCTAAAATTTCCTTTTCTTGGTATGCAGTCAACGAGCAGCTTCTCTTTTCTCAATTCCCATAAATTTCCCCAAGTCCGACAGATTGAGGAAGCAGGATCCAGCTTTTTTGATGTCGTAATAAAGCCTTTTCTTTTTCAAAAACCTATGCCATAGTATTGACTTCTGTACCCACTGGGTGTTGAGCCCTTGCTTGATATGATAGGACTTCAACATTCTGGCTGTTAACATGATTTGTAGCAAAAAATAACTGAGGAGTAGGTCATCTTCACGTCTGCAGCTTTCACCCAACCTTCCACCTGACCTTCTTGAGCCAGATGAATGGTGTCTCTCCGCTGTCTCTTCTTCAGCTTTCCTACTACTTCAAAAGCTGTAGCACAGAAAGATTTGTACTAATAGTATTTGGACAGAATATCCTGTCTGCGTCTTGTACTATGGATAACCTCTAAGAAGATAACAATGTACAATGTCTTAATTATTGAAATTGTCCTATTAATCAGTTTTGAAACTATCTCATTATTATTTATTTCTCAATAAAATAAAATAAATTTTTAAAAAGCTGTAACATCTTTTCCTTTATTCTCTCATTTGTAATTCATTCTACTAATGCCTTTAATATATCTATTAATGTTCCAGAGAATGTGATAGGCTATATTTTTCCTGCTCACATGATATAGCATAGGAGGAGATGGAAGAAGGAAAATTATGTAAGCCAACATACAAATGTAACTTGTCATACATGTTTTGGAAAAAACATGTAAAAGGTGTGATGAAAGGGAATAACAGCAGAGGAGGGGTCCAGGGAAGAGGGACAGACGGGTCTCACTCTTGGTGGTTAGGCAAGCTGAGTGTCTAGGGAAGATCTATGGTCCATTTTAGGGTAGTTCAAGAGGTTGCCATAATGAGGAAACTAAAAAATGTCAGTGACTCAGTAAAAAAGATTCTTTTTTCTCCTTCTCCTACAGTCTAACCTGTCCTTTGGTAGCATCCTTCCAAGTAGCCATTCACAGAGACCCAGGCTCTTTTTATTTTAATCTCTCAGCTACCCTAGAACTTCGGAGTCCTTTGTTTCCAGCCAATGGACAGAAACAGAAAGGGTAAATCTTCCACGGACACTGGCTCAGCTCTTCTGCCCAGAAATGATCTCTTTTATGCACATTCCATGTTCACTTAGTCTGTCCACATGCAAGAATAATTAGGGCAATAACTTCCGAGACATAGCTGTACGCTTTAGGAGAGAGAACCAAACATTCACAGTCTTGCCACCTCTTCCACTGCTGAGAAAGACACAGGAGAAATTTGAAGAACAAAAAGCCAGACCATGGTTGGGTGTGGTGGTACAAGCAGACAGTCCCAGCATTCAAGAAGCTGAGGGACTGGGGAGATAGCTCAGCGGTCTAAGCTCCTGCCTGGCAAGTGCAAGGACCAGGGTTCAATCCCCAGTACCACATGCCATTCCAGCCCAGAATCTTGGGTGTACTATGCTGGCCACTGAAACTGGTCATGATGGCCCACGCCTAGAATCCCAGCACTGGGGAGGCTGAGACAGGAGGATCACTATGAGTCTGAGCTGCATAGTGAGACCCTGTACCAAATACATAAACAAATAAAAGGATTAAAAATAATAATAATAAAATAAATAAAAAGCTGAAACTAGGAGTGGTAGCCCATGCCTGTAATCCCAGCACTGAGGAGGCTGAGACAAGAAGACTGCCATGACTTTGAGGGCAGCTGAACTATGGAACAAGACCCTAGCTCAAAAACAAAACTTCATACCACATGGAGATCTTTGGAAGTGTGGGTATCTAGCCAGAAGGATCTAGAAATGAAAAAATCAGCCTCAACACAAAGTCAGAAAAAAGAAACTGAAGTATAAGAGGCAAGGAAAAAAGGAGAATTCAGTGGTGTTTAAGATGTGAGAAGAAAACAGATCTGTAGACCATTTTAGGCCATACTGAGGAGTTTGGATATCTTTATTATCAAAATGCTTTAACCACCATAGTGCTCAGATTTATTTCTGAGAAATATTTACCAAGAAGTCATGAGAAGATTGACAAGGGGTAAAAGACGAGGTTGAGAGACCAGAAATAAGACTTGTTTATGTTCTTTCTTTCTTTTGGGCAGAGCGAGGGGGAGAGTTGGTTACTGGGAATTGAACTCAGGACTGTGTCATCACTGAGCTATATCCCCAGCCAGGTATATCCTTGGCCCAAGACTCATTTATTTTCTAAACTAATGCCTATTTTGTACTGCAGAAGCACAGTGATCAAGGGAACAGAAAGAACAGAAGCCATCAACTTCAAGAAGCAGCCGGGCATTTGTTTGGCCAATTCCACACTCTTGCTCATTGAACAGGAAGAAAACGGCACACAGGCAGCTGCTGGGCCTTTCACTTTGGCAATGGTTGGACCAGTCTAAAAGGCCTGGGGTGGGGTGTCAGTGGCTGGAAAAAGAGGCTGCAGTGATACAAAAGGATATAACTAAAGGTTTGGAGAAGACACCAACAGCCCAGTGCTTGCTTGTAGGCAGATTGTCTAGACAGTGGTGAGTTCAGAACGTTGATACTGACAAACTAAAATCAAGAAATAGATGTCTGACTCCTCTCATGACCATGGACGGAACATAGTTCAAAATATATTTTAAATATATATATATATATATATATATATATATATATATATATAATCAGTTTCCAGAGCAGTCATATTAGTTGCATGTTTATCAAGTCTAGGCAATGTAATACTTTCCTTTTGTACAGATTTTTAGAATAGTGTTATGAATGAGAATTTAAAATGGGTTAGGAAGTTATGGTACGTATTGTTATGTGACCTAAGAGTCTGGTTTTGGAAAGTGAAACTCTTAGAGCTCTTCCATACATCAAAATCTCACATGAGACAAAACTCAGCATCAAGGAACCTAGAAAAAAAAAAAGGTGAATATATTGCAGAATTTAAGGGATCAGCAGAAGGTGTTTACTTCCTAGGATTGAGCGTGTGGGACTCCCAGGTTGCCTGAGGATTATCTACAAGCTTAGCTGCCTCTGATGAGTTTTCTGAAAGAAGAAACCAGCCCTCCAACCTACTTCAGAAGCCCAAGGATCAGGAGCTCTGTCATGTTCCAATATATTTCAGATGCGTTTTAAATATGCCAAGATTCCTCATGCTGTGTGCATGGTGTTTTGCAAGAACACGGATTTGTTTCTGCCTTAAAGGGCTAAGATATAGGTGGTTTATCAAAAGGCCTGAATACTTGACACAGGGTGTGCAAGAAGGTATGACGAGAAAAAAAGAGATTAGCCTGGCTTTGCCCAAGGCAGTAGCCTGTCATCTGGCGTGGAAGCTGCTCCATTCGCAGCCTTAGGTATAATGACAAAACCAAAACCAAAATGAACGTGCAGTAATAAAGGAAGAAAAATAATCGTAATTCACAAAAATCCAGCTCATGAATAGCATGGAAATCCCGGATGAGCCTCCTAGGCAGCCTAGCTTACACAGTATTAATGATACGAGGACATAAAGAAATTCTTTGGCAATTTCCATTAGAGCTTTAGAAGAAGATCAAAGCCATCTGTGTGGTCACAGGCACACTCTGATTAATAAGAATGCTTAATCGTTTTTTTACCCAATTCTTTGGCTACAAGAACCTCAGTAATTTTGCAAGAACTTTGTTGAGCTGTTTTGGGAACAGACTGACTTGCCAAGTACAATTAACCACTGTGAAGGGTTATAAAACACAGACATTCCTCTCTGCAGGTTACAAACTCCAAGTGCAAAGACAAGATACTTAAAAAATAAAAAGGAAAAGGCAGCCTCTTCGCCTTCATTTGCAAAGTCAGTGCTGCGTACAAGAGCTTTTGCCCAGAAATTAGCGGCTGTTATGGTCTGAGTGTCTCTTCCAAAATTCATGTTGAAATTTCATTGCCATCGTAACCGTATTAGTAGGTGGATGCATTAAGAGGTGATTAGGTCCTAAGGGAATCCGTTCCCCATGAATGGGTTAATGTTACTATCACAAAAGTGAGCTCGTTCTCTGGGTAATGAGTGCCTGATAAAGAAGATAAGTTCCACCTGATTTTTTTCTCTGTCTCCTGGCACATTTTCACTTTTACCACATAATGATATAGCATACAGACCCTCACTAGATGCCAACACTCTGCCTTTGAGTTTTTTGACCTCTAGAAGTGTGCAAAATATATTTTTCCTTTTTCTTTTCATTTTTTAAATGTGACTTTATTTTCACTACAGTTCAAGTGAAATGAAACGGAACATAGAAAGTTTACATACTGCTTTGTCAATATCTTGAAAAATCATGTTGGCTGAATCCAAACCAGCTGGTTGCACCAACATATGTTCATGCTACCCCGCTATGATGGTGGCTAGGGAGATTTCACAACATAATTTTAGGTGTATGATCAACTTTTTGGGTAATAGTAAAGAAGTCCTGGCAAAGAAGATGAGGGGAGGCCCAGAGGGTGAGGGAAAGGCTACAGATAGGTATGACAGGACAGGAGGTGGGGTCTAAGAGGCATATCTCCACTTGGGTATCACATTGTTTCCTAAACAGAAAGCCTTCCCCTGTGCTGATGGGCCTGATTCTCATCATATTTTTTATTGATTGCCTGTGACTTCTTCCTTTAAAATTTTTTAATGGTTTGGATCTAAAATATCCCCTAAATGCCTCCTGTGTGTAGAAGTGGGACTTGGGGGAGATGATTGTATCTTGGGGATGCTGCGCTCATCGGTAGATTAATCCACTGATGAGTCTGTAGCTGAATGTGCTCTCAGGAAGTGGGGTCCCTGTGGAGGAGACAAGAAACTAGAGCTAGAGCTGGAAGGATAGACTCGTGCTCCAAGCTCCTTCTTCTCTCTCTCTCTCTCTCTCTCTCTCTCTCTCTCTCTCTCTCTTTGAATCACAGAGGCCACAGGTTGAGTGGCTTTCCTCCCCCAGGTCCTTCCCCCAACCCTTTCTGCCTTAAGACAGTAAAACACGGACCAAACACTCAAACACTGTGAGCCAAAAACAATCTCTCCTTTACA
Organism: Tympanoctomys barrerae; assembly: GCA_002564285.1. Taxonomy (NCBI): domain Eukaryota; kingdom Metazoa; phylum Chordata; class Mammalia; order Rodentia; family Octodontidae; genus Tympanoctomys; species Tympanoctomys barrerae. The sequence goes on from NDGN011446945.1 coordinate 11,005, forward strand.
TTGTGGATGTCAGGTAGTTTGCCACAGTGAGAGGAAAGCTAATCCATTTCTTTATAAATTACTCAGTCCACAATAGTTGCTGGAGCATGAGAAACCAAGACCATTTAGAGTCTAGATTATACACAACTACTCTAAGGCAGCTGGTACTCAGCAAGGACGGTGGCTCTGGCAGGGTGTTTTCCTCTCAGAGCCATGCTTACTATTCAGCAAAACCATGGTCTATGTGGCTTGAAGACAGGAGAGCCATGTGCTAAGCCCTTGAGTTGAAATTCTGGCCACAGGTTTTTTTGTTTTGTTTTAGTTTTGTTTTGACGGAACCAGAGATTGAACTCAGGCCCTTGCGCTTTACAGGGAAGCCCTTATTCTACTGCTCCATCTCCCCGGTCCCTTTTGAGTTGAAATTCTGCGTGTCCATCTGCAGACCTAAGCCTGTCACATACTTGAGGCCAACCAACACTCATAGCATCCGTGTGTACCCAGCAATTCTTGGGGCAGTGAGTGAGTTCCGGGAGCTTCCAGTATGGAGGCAGAAGGAAAACTAAGGCTGTAGTTTAAGGCTTACTATTTGAGCAAAACCAATTTGATTTTAGAGGGAATAAAACACCCTCTTTTATTGTCTCCTTGAGAACACTTCCATTTCACCTTAGAGTGGAAAATAAAATTAGAAGCCTTGTTTTGAGTCAACCAACTCTCAAAATGATGATCTGAAAGAACAAAAGCCTCTCCCCTGGTGCCCAAGCCTTTCTATTTTCACTGTGTACCATGTATCATCGCATAGTAATAATCTGGGATGCTAGACAGCAGAAGCAAATGCAGAACCATTTCAAGTAATCACTTTTGGTTTTTGGTTGTTTTTTTTTTCCACTAAGTGGCATTTACAGAATTAGTAGCACCCTGGCACAGAACTTTACAAATCTGAGTCAAGAAATTTCAACTGCCATTGCAGTTGTGATAAAAAAAAAAAAATTAGTTTGATGCTGATCAGCTGGATGCCATCAACACACAAGATGCTTGGCGTACAGAATATGATCTGAGAGGCTGCGGCAGAATGTTCCTGCACATTGCAGGGCCTTCTGTGGCGGAATACAGTCTTGAAATAGGGGGTGAGAAATAGAGAATACATGGTACGCAGCATGCAACAGTGCTAAAATTGTGCTTAGTTTATGTGACTCTCTGAAAGAGGACTTATTTAATCTACTGCTCTTTAGATGTCTGAATTTCTTCCTCTGACTACAGGAGCAATGGTAACTATTGTTTATGAAACACAACTCCATTTTGGGGGTCATGTTTTCAATATTTCATTTGTTCAACCAGTTGGTATTGAGTACTGACTACGTGTCTGGCACTCCATGATAAATTAGGCATAAAATAGTAAAATCCCATACCACAGTCCCTCCAGGACTGAATACCCA
>NDGN011446947.1:0-10683 GCA_002564285.1 Tympanoctomys barrerae
GTGTGTGTGTGCACATTCACACGTCCATGTGTTTGTACTGGGGATTGGGCTCATGATCTCGTACGTGCTCAGCACATACTCTATGACTCACCTATGCTTTTGGAGCTTTAATGAATTGTTTTGAGATGGGGTCTTGTCATGTAGCTGAGGCCAGCTTTGAATTTGTGATCGTCTTGCCTCAGTTTTTTGAGTTCTGGGATTACAGGTGTGGCTCTGTGTTGGAGGTAGAGTTTCACAACACAGGTCAGGCTGGCCTTAAACTTGTAGTGGTCCCCCTGCCTCAGCCTCACAAATGCTGGGTTTATAGGAAAGCACCACCATGCCCAGCCTGGCCCTTTATTTTATATACCTTTTTGATGGATATTTAGTATTAATATGTTTCTAAATATGCGTTTTTAAATTTTTTTTTAATTTTTCATTTATTTTTTTGACAACTTATACTAAGTGTGCATTTTTGTTTGTTTCTAACTATTAAAAATACCACTGTGGTATTCATTTTGCCCTTGTTTGATGGTCTTTCCTTTAGGGGAATGGAAGACATGCTGGGGCACGGGGCTCTGAACAGGTGTCCTTCTCACAGGCTGACATCTTACACGCTGGAGGCCGCTGTGCACCCATTGCTGCACCAAGGAGCACATTCTACTAAGCCATCTCTCCAGCCCCACCATGCTCTTTCTTTATCTTTTTATAAATTAAAAAAAAAAATCAAGGGCCAGCCAGATATTTCAGTGGACTAAAACGCCTGCTTAGATAGAGTGCAGTGGCTGGGATTTGATTCTGCTGAGATGGCAATTGAGACTGGATGTGGTGGCACGCACTTGTAATCCCAGCGCTTGGGAGGATGAAAACAGGAAAATCACCTTGAGTCCAATCTATGTAGACCTTGTAATAATTTTTTAAAAATTATTTATTTATTTATTTTTGGTACATGGTCTTGCTACCCAGCTTGGACTCATAGTGATCCTCCTGTCTCAGCCTCTCCAGCACTGGGATTACAAATGTCTGTCACTGTGCCTGGTTTTTGGGCCAATATGGTTCTAGGGCTGGCTCAAGGTCTTGAGTTCAATCCCTGGTACCAAAAACACAAAAACAAACACAAACAAACAAAGGAAAAAAAAGAAAAAATGCATAATATATATGTAAAGGCTAACAATAAAATTCCAAATCTGTGCAAAAATGTGCACATGCCTGCATTTGTGCATATTAAAGAGGCTGCAGGAGAAGATTCATCAAAATGCCAGTGGTTAACTATTGCTGGGCCAAAGATTGTGGGGTGTTTAGCTCCATTTGGGGGCTTTGTGTGGTTAGTTCTCCTCTCCAGTTTCCTTCAAATGAATGTATGAACATTGCATTAGAAAAATCATAATGCATTGTAAAAGGGGAGCATCAGTGAATATTTCATTGAAAAGCAAAAGGAGGTAGGGAAAGAAAAGGGTTATTTTCCTAACTTGGTTCGTATAAACTCTTGAGATCAGTGAATAAAATTTGAGTTCTTCCTGGAATGAAATGAAGCAAATCCTTTAGTAAGTACCCCACTTAGGGTTAGGGTTAGGGTTAGGGTTATCTGGAGGCCTTTGGTGCCTTTTACTCTAGAGCTCTGAGGCTACTCAAAGGCTGAATAATATTTTCCTGTGCAGTAGTAGGGCACACCCCAGCCAAGACGGGGCCCTAGAGTTGGAGCATTTAAGAGAGGGTGTCTGAGCCAGCCCACCTGCAGGTCCTGATTCTGAAAGCCACATGCAGTCTCCCCCAGAGAAGGCTCACCCCACTGCCTGTGAAATCTGCAGTGCAGGGTCCTGAATTTGGGGAGCCATGTGTGGGAGAGGCGAGTAGGGTGTCAAGATGCATGTGGCAGATCCTTCTTGTGGCTCCACTTTGGCAGCACAGTTCTATTTTAAGATGTTGGGAGAGAAAAGGAAGGCTTGACTGTAAGGCACTGTTGGCAAAATCCAAGGCTTTCCAGTTCTCAGACAGAGCTTACCTGCACAGGAAGCGATAGACAGAACCTGATGCAGAAAAGGCATTGCTAAGCAGAGAAGAGGACGTAGGCTAGATGTGGGTCCCATAAGAACTCTTCAGGACAAAGGCTCCTGTGGGTTCCCAGGGGGCTGGGGACAGCTGGCAGTGCATGTGCTTGGCTTCCTATAGCAGTGGGAAGAAGTCCTGGCTCATCTCTAGGGAAAGATGAGTTAAACCTTTCCTGGGGCAGTTTTCATCAAGAGAAAGACAAGTCAAGACCATCTTTCTATTCTTGGCTGCCCACTGGGAGTCATAACCAGGCAGAGGTGCTCAGGCCAATGAAATCAGACCAGGTGAAGCTCCTCAAGTGATTGCAAGGAGCCACCAAAGGTGAGAGATGGTTAAGCTAGCCTGGGACATCACAGGAGACAGGGGCATTGGTAGTGACATCTGTCATATGCTAAGCAAGCCCTTGACACCTAACAGTGTGAGAGGAGAGAGCTTTTTCTCTAGTTCTGTGTGTCTGGACCCCAAAAGGGATGGGATGGAATTTGTACATTTCACTGGTGAGGAGTAGAGCATCCTGCATACTATCTCCCGACCCAAAAGCGGTGTCCCAGGTCTGTGTGGCTCAGGTGAACACTGACCCTCAGAGTGACACAGTCATGCAGGGAGGGTGGAAGGCAGGGCACACAGCACACAGCATGCAGCACAGCTCTCCATGTTGGACTGGAGGGCTGGATGGGAAAGACAGACTCTTGGTAAAGAACAATAGATAGTAATAGTGCTTATGAACAATGTGTCATTTCTTATTTCTTCCAATATTAATCTCCTCTTAAGCATTTTTATATCTACATGGATGTTTTCCTTTTTTTGTATGTGTGTGTATTTAGTACAGGGTCTACAGGATCTCACTACATAGATCGGAATCGTAGTGATCCTCCTGTTTTCAGCCTCCCAAGTGCTGGGATTACAGGCATGCACCACCAGGCCCAGTCTCAATCACCCTCTTGACGTACCCTGGGGGCAAAGCTGGCATGGCACACTGGGGATCAAACCCCAGCTGTTCACTCTGCCTAAGCAGGCACTTTAGTCCGCTGAGCTATTTGGCTAGCCCTTTAATGTTTTTCTTTTTAATTAATGAGTTACTAATTGTACTAGGGATCCAGGCCAGGAGTGCTGTGCCACTGAGCTATATCCTCACCTCCTTTTAAAAATTATTGTGAAGCCAAGCATGTTGGCATATGGGCGGATTGCTGCAACCTGGGCTGCATAGTGAGTTCAAGGTCAACCTGAACTACCTAGCGAAGAGACTTTGTATCAAAAACCAAGAAAAAACGATTTTTTTTTTTGAGATGGGAACTCATTAAGTTGCCCATGCACAACTTGAACTTGTGCTTCTCCTGCCTTAGCCTGCATAAATTCTGAGATCATAGGTATGAGCGTATGCCCAGCTTATATTTTTGTGTCTTTAAATCTTTTGTATTCTATATTTCCCTTTGCAAAACTTTTGTTTTGAGATGGAGCCTCATCATACAGTCCAGGCTGCCTTGAACTCTCAGCCATCCTCCTGCCTCAGCCTGAGTACACCCCCATGCCTTGCTTCCAAAATGTTTTTCCTTATCTGTTTGCTATTTGTTTTTTAAACTGTGTTGACACATCCATACATAAAAATTGCCATCCTATCCATTTCTCAGTGGTGTTAAATACATTTATAGTCTTTGCCACCACATAGCTGTAGACCTCATTTCATTTTTCTTTTCTTTTTTTAATTTTTTGCGGAACCAGGGATTGAACTCAGGCCCTTGTGCTTGCCAGGCAAGTGCTTATTCTACTGAGACTTCATTTCATCTTGCAACAACAAAATTCTGTGCCTAATAAACAATAACTCCCATTTTCTTCCTCTCTGTAGGTCACTGACAACCCTAGTTCTACTTTCTGTCTCTATGAAATGGATTCTTTTAGCTATTTAGGCTGATTTTGCTTCCTATTCTAAAATATTTTTAATAGGAAAATGATTTATGATTTTACAACATGTGTGGACCCATAGAACAATAAGTATTGATTAGGGGTGCTTTGGATTTTATCATTTTATACAACCCTGGAAAAGCAACATGACAAATGGTACAAGTGATGTAAAAAGATCAGACTTCTATAAAATGACTCACCGAGGCTGGGGATGCTTAAGGCCCTGGGTTCCATCCCAGCACCATAAAAAGAAAAATGAATTCAGACTGTTTGCCATGAGCAAGTGGGAAAGAGACCCCAGGAAACTTGAAGGCTAAGTGAAGTTCTTTAAATAAATTCAGGAAGTGATAGCTGGGAACAGCTCATACCCTTCAGAGTTATGCAGCTCCCTCCTGGAGAGAGCAAGGATTCAGGGTGATTTCCTGCCCGCCCCAACATAAAACCTCCAGCCTCTCTGAGCACAGGCTCTGGCTTGTGTTTCTCACCCTGGGCGGCGGCTCCTGCTTCTTCAGACCCAGCTGCCAGGGCCAGGTGAAAGGGAACCACAGCATGTTCCCGGGCACCTTGCTTGGGAGAGCCCAGCTGAGGTTCTGCCTGAATGGCCGGAGGAAGGGGGCAGTGCCGTAAGGATGGCAGGCAAATGACATTAGCATTTGGCTTCCTCATCAGTCACTGGGTGCTTTGGGCTGGGGCTGGAGGGTATGTTTGATTTCAATGTAAGACTTAATGACGGAGTGGAACAGCGGAGATCTGCAAGATTAACTGCTGAGCGATGGGCTGTGTGTGGGAACGGAGTGTGCAGGAAGTCCAAGGTCAAAATCTGTGACCTTCGCTTCCCACCGACGTGGTACAATTCTGTTATAATGTTGAATTAGGGGAAAGAAAGCAGCTACTATAGGAGGCATTTATTTTCTGTTGTAGTCTTCCTGTGGTAGTAGTAAAGTCTCATTTTTTCTTTGGGAAACCAGTGGAACAGTGGATTCATAGAAAATGAACAGTTTGGTAGAAATAAATGGTTTTGGTTTGGTCAGACCAGGCCTTGACCTGAATCCTCCTAGTCACAGTGTGCCAGGAATGAACCCATGACCCAAGTTGGTTCTGCAGGCTTCCTCTTGCCCAAGGCCTTGTGCTGGGAATTGTGGGAAAAAATGCTTTTGTTTGTTTTGCTTGTTTAGGAAGGTTATAAACTTGGAGCGGCCATGCCTATCTGCTAATATTCAAAGAACATCTGAAAGTGAAGCCAGCAAAGAAAGAACAGTGGAGGTGGTATTGTTTGAGCAGCTGGATCCATCAGTTCCTGAGGGCCATGCACTCTTGGACTTCCACCTTTTATGAGCCAGTATTTAGATGATACTATCAAGTCTGCATTTTGTGTATATGTGTTATGGTACTGTGTGTGTCTACGTGGGCTGGATTTCAGAGGCTTGTCACCATCACAACTAAAACAGCTGTATTGTGAGCATTACATATGACAGAGAGGAGGAGGACCATATTGTGATAGTGTGGTGTGATTTGCTAGGGTGGTGAGGATGAGCTGTGGTTGTCACAGTGAGATTAATGAAGCCCTGGGCAGAGGGGAGAGACTGTGGGAGTGGGAGTTGAGTGCTCAGGTCTGAGATGCCATTGCCCTCACTGGCTGGGTAACTTAGGCAGAACTCTCCCAACATCTGTAAAACGAAGGAATTAAAATGAGATGGTCTCTGATGTCACTCTCAGCTTGAGATGGTTCTACCACAGTTGACCGAATGTCTGTGCTTTACATAGGCAATGAGAATAGGTGTGGAATCCAAGAGAAAAAGATTAAATATATTCTTCAAGTCCCAGATCATCAAAAACTGCTTGAAAGTGCAAAGCCACTTTTATATAATTATTACATTGGAATGCAACACAGTCCCAGAAATAGGACATATACTCACAGCACGGGTCATTTAAGGGATTGTCACAGACTGAGAACCCCTTCTTAGCCACTACCAACACTAGGAAATGAACGCATGCTGCCTTCTCTCCTAGTGAATGCTGTCCTCCAAGAGTGACCATAATCTTCTTTTTTTAAATCACATATTATTTTTGTTTGCTTTTGATTGTTCTTTTGTTTCCTGAGACGGCATCTCAAGTTGTTAAGGCTGTAGTTTTAAGGCTGGCCTTGAACTCATTGTGTAGCCAAGGCTGGCCTTGAACTCATGGCAGTCCTTCTGCCTCAGCCTCCCCAGGTGCTGAGATTACATGTGTACACCACCACGCCCAGGCCTGGACATGTTTTCTGTGGACAGAAGCTCCCATTTGTGATAGGTAGGCATCCACCTGGGAGTAGAACTAGGGGACGCGCAGCATATATCTAGCTTGCTAACTATTCTCTGAGAGTTTCTCATTCTCACTGGTGCTATGAGTTCCACAGTTCTTGTCTAAGTGTAGTATTTTAGTTGATGGGCTTTTTTTTTTTTTTTTTTTTTTGCGAAACCAGGGATTGAACTCAGGCCCTTGTGCTTGCCAGGCAAGCGCTTATTCTACTGAGCTATCTCCCCGGACCCTAAGTGTAGAATTTTAAATCTTAATCATTTAGTTGGTCTTTGAAATTGTACTCATTTGGATGAGGGTGCAGTAGTCTCACATTGTATGTGTTTTGTATTTTTTTATTGTATTCTATGTGTTTTATCTTTACCTTTTTAGTGAAATGATTTCTCAACTTTATTATTAAATAATTTGTAAACTATAGGCAAGTTGAAAGAACGTTACAGAGCTCTTATATACCCATCAGCCAGACTCTCCCATTAATGCCCTACACTTGCTTTATCACATATCTATCCCCATAGCCAACCAACAATATCATTTTTCAAGTATTTCAAAGTAAGTTAAGATTAGTGGTACCCTGTACCCCAAAACCTGCAGCATTCAGAGCACTGACGAGAACACAAGATTTATAGTTATTTTTCCCCCTGTGGCCAGCTCAGCCCTCCCTGGGAGTGAGGCTGGCACAGCATGTGGTGCCAGGGATAGAACCATGGTCCCTGTGTTTGCCTAAGCTTGCCTAAGCAGGCACTTTAGTCTGCTGAGCTATCTCACTGGCCCCTAGTCCTTGTTTTCAAGGTACAGGTTGAGTTGAAATGCATACAACTAGAAGTGCTTCAGATTTTCTTTCTTTATTTTTTAAAATTAGTTATTGCATATTTGTAGTACATGATGTTTACATTCCTGTGGGGAGTTGGTACATGCCTGCGATATATCTTAATTGCCTTTTTCATCTCTCATTTCTCCTTCCTTCCTTCCTTTCTTCCTTCCCCTGATATCCATCTCTGTTTTTTAACCATTTATTTTTAAATTATTTATTTATTTAATTCAGTTCACTTTTTGTTTGATTTGTGTTCTGACACCGGATCTCACTATGTAGTCAAAGCTGGGCTTGAACTCACTGTGTTGTAGCCCAGGCTGACCTTGAACTGGGAGCAATCCTCCTGCCTGCCGCGGCCTCCTGAGTGCTGGGATTGAGGTGTGAGCCACCACACCTGGCCCTACACTCGTCTCTTGATTTCCTTCTTTTTTGGACACGTGTGTAGTATGTAATGTTCGCGTTCCTGTGTGGAGCTACTAGAGAAACACAGATAAAGCACCTTGGTTCTGTCTTACCCTAGAACTAACAGCCATCACCAAGAAGGCAAGCAGCAACATGGGCAGGCTGTGGGAAACAAGGAACTCTTCTACACAGGACGCTAGCCAATCGCTGCGGAAATAAGTATGCAGATTCCTCAGAAAACCGAAATTAGGAATTTGACCCAGCTGTTCCCCTTGTAGGTATCATCCTAAAAAAGTCAGAGACATCATACTTAGTGATCCAGTTTACTTAGTGATCTTAGCAGCACAGTTTGTCATAGTGAAATCTTGAGAGGGGCCTGGATGTCCATCCAAAGAACTTTCTAAATTTTGAAATATTTTCATCAGTAGGATAAGCACATGCAAGGGCCTGAGTTCAATCCCCGGTTCTGAAAAAAAAATTCACATACAGTAAGAGAGCCAACTGTAATCCCAGCACTCAGGAGGCTGAGGCAGGAGGATCACTGTGAGACCAGCCTGGGCTACAAAGTGAGCTCAAGGCCAGCCTGAGCCGCATAGTGAGACCCTGTCTCACTCAAAAAGGCCAAAAGGGGGGAAAATACACTAAGATATCATGGGAATAAGATCCATATCTAAATATAAATTTCATTTATTTTTCATATACATCTCATATACATAGCCTGAAGGTAATCTTTTGTCACTTTTTTGCCTAAACATTATTTTATACAACATTTTAAATAAATAATTTTAATTAATTTTGTGCTTGCAGCCACCTGTAACATCGTCTTGGAGCTCAAAAGGTTCCATATTGTGGAGCAATTTCGGCTAGGGATGATCAACCTGAGTAACTTATGTGCAATCAAAACACATATCTTGAGGGTCATTTTCAGGGTTTGACAAACACATATGTCTGACAGTTGTTAGGGCTCTTGTCCAGAAGTCCCTCAAAGCCTCACGCCGTCATCGATGGGGCTTTTCAGAGGTGACTGGGTCTAGGGTGTGTGGTATTGGGATAGGGGTGTGTGATTACTAAATTCATCTGTTGATCGTTTAGCACAGTTCTGGGTGTGGGTAATGGGAAGCCCCACCCTGCACATAGGTGGCACCACCCCTGAGGTGCATAGCCTAGAAGGCATCGAAGGCTGCCACGTCTTCACTGCTGTTCGCTGGTGTTGCTTGCTGCCTTCTGCCTGGCATGCCCTGTACTGTTTCTCCTCTACGGTGCCCCCCGCCATGATACCACCCTGTCTGGGAGCCACTTGACTACGGACTGAAATCTGTGCAAACTGTGAGCTACTATACACCTGTCCCTAATGGTAGGTGTCAGGCATTTTTGTCTCAGCAGAGAGAAAAGTAACTAAGACAGCTGTGTACGTGGCCACCAGCCCGGGATATTCCAACCAGCCGCTCCTGTTATCCCCACTACAAGTGACTGCTGCTCTGGTGCCTTTCACCTGGTCCCACTGTCGTTTTCATTTGCATATTCCTAATGACTAACAGTGCTAAGCACCTTTAGCCGTGCTTGCTAGACACTTGAGTTTCCTGTCTTGTGATGTGGCAAAGTATTGCTTTTGAATTTTACAGGAGAGAATATGGGGAGGACGGTCCAGCTGCATGGCAGAAGGACCTGTGCCCATGACAGACCTTGTTCCGAGGTGCCCGCCATTAGCGGGAGGTGAGTTTTCATGCCTGCAAACCTTCCCAGTGTCAGGAGCAAGATAATGAGGCTATGTTAAAACTTACCTCAAAATTGGATCGAATGGGGAACTTTCTAAGCATGCTTCTTGACGCTTTATCTTCTAATCATTCTGTTATGTAACTTTTTTTTTTTTTTTTTTGTCTGATGAGTGTCAGATTCACAGGACTCAGAATCATTAGCAGACTTTTTAAAGAGCCTTGACCAGCAGCTGCCTGAGGAAGTGTGGCTCTGAGTCCCCACGGTGCCATCAGACTTGTCTTCATATTGAAAGGCAGGGGTGTCGCACCAAAAAGTGTTTGCAGAAATGATCCTTTAAAAAATGATTTCTCCTGGCAGCTCTAGGTTGACAGGTCTTGTATGTCAGGGCTTCTGACCCTGTTCCCAGCATTTTCTGAGGTGGAGGAGTTAGGGATTGCTGCCGATTTGTAAGCAGAAATGGTGGCAGCATTTCTTGTGTCTCTCAGGGACCCTGTCTATCTGCTCCTGTGACTGGGTACATGTACAGGTAGTCTGTCATCAAGAAAGGGCTGGGATCAGGAGAGAAGCAGAGTCACCAGCACCCTTACTGAGTTTTCTGTTTCTTTGTTTAATTTTCTTCCCCTTCTGCAGTACCAGGGATTGAACCCAGGAGTTTGCACCTGCTAGGCAAGCGCTCCTCCATGGAGTTGCATCCCTAGCCCTTTTTAATTTATTGATTAGAAAAAAAAATTGCTATAGAATCTTGAAAAATTGCCTAGGCTGGCCTACAATATGTGATTACAGGTGTGAGTTGTCTCACCCGGATTAGGTTTCTGTTTATCTGCTCTCGTTTGGGAAGGGGCTACTGACCAAGACATGGGGAGCAGAGACGGGCTTACCGTGTTGTGCTGCCCAGGCTTGTCTCTGATGGCTGTGGGTCTCAGTTCCATCACTGAGTCCAGATGGGAACTGTAATTGTGGGATTAGTAAGGGATTTGAAGAAGGGTGGTGAAATACACCCAGAAAAGCCTAGGGGAGAGAGGTCTGTAATGAGCCACTCCAAAAAAGTCACAGCCCCTGATAGCCCACAGCCCTCCCTTCCTCTAACATCTTCTTGCCCATACCTGGCTCTTCAGACTCTCCTAACCTGGCTCTATCCAAACCCAAAACTCCTAATATTCATACCGATGTGCAAACCTCGTGGGCTTCAAGACTGCCAACCCTTAATCTCTTAATGGGAGCCAGTGCAGGCCACTTGCCTCTGTCCATTGCTGGCTGCTCTTGCGGGATCGTGTGTCCTCCTGCATTTCCTCTTCTCTGGGGCTGCCAGTCACCTCTTCCTTCCCTCATCCCTTCAAAACTGGGCCACCTGGTCCTTTCCAGTTGGGAGCCATCCTTTGTGATGTTGGCAGGGCCTCAGAAGATGAAACCATAAGGCAGTAGATTTCGATTGTGTGTGTTTTTCCTTGGGATCCCCCAGACAACCCAAAGACAGAGGTATGACAGAGTCCCACTTCCAGAAGAGAAATTGGAGACATGGAGAGTTACATCCT
>NDGN011446952.1:0-11125 GCA_002564285.1 Tympanoctomys barrerae
TGAACTCAGGACCCTGTGCTTGCCAGGCAAGCACTTATTCTACTGAGCTATCTCCCTGGCCTCTTGCCAAGACGTTTAAACTTTTTGCTATCTGAGTAATTTTCCCTAAAACACACACACACACACACACACACACACGTGAAATACATGATATTAAAAAAGAAGCCAGCAAAGCTCACTATGGCACTGTCTTCTGTAGCGCCCTGGAGCCACGTTACAGGTAGAAAACCTTGTTCTTCTGGTCACTAAGCGCTGCCTCCTCCTCGTGGCAGAACTAGTGCAGACCACTCATGTCATCCTGGGTCCCTTTCTTTGGTAATTAGCATCAATGTCCTTTGACCTTGGGAAATGTCATAGAACAGTGGGTACGAAGATATCATCTTTGTCTAAATATAGATGCTAACTTTGACTCATTCTGACTTTAAATCCTGTGCTTATTATATGCTGTTTTGTAGAGTGATGACAGAGAAACAGATACAGCATCAGAAAGCAGTTACCAGCTCAGCAGACACAAGAAGAGCCCGAGCTCTTTAACCAATCTTAGCAGCTCCTCTGGCATGACGTCCTTGTCTTCTGTATGTAAACACAGGCCCATGTTAATCTCTTTCCACTGCTCTAAACCTCTCTTTGCCACGCTTCTGCTGATGGTCAGGTGGCCCCCCCTTGTCATTCTCAGGCTCCTGGGCACAAGCATGTTCTCTAATCCATAATCAGCATCTGTGAACTGAAGTTTTTTTTAAAATAAGGAGTTTCCTATTCATTATTATGAATAAAAAAATTTTTTGGAGATAAGTACTGTACTTTAGAAATAAATTTAAACTGCCAGCAAGATGTATCACTAAAATTTTCTTTAAAATAAATGGGGGCCCGGGAGATGGCTCAATGGATTAAGCGCTTCCCTGGCAAGCGCAAGGGCCTGAGTTCAATCCCTGGCTCCGCACACCCCCCCAAAATAAATAAATAAATAAGTGGAGTAGGGCTGGGAAGATAACTCAGTGGTCTAAGCACCTGCCTGGCAAGCACAAGGACCTGGGTTCAATCCCTGGTATTGCATGCCATGCAGGCTCTGGGATCCTGGGCACATGGTGGCCCCCAAAACCGGGCATGGTGGTGCATGCCTGTAATCTCAGCACTGGGCAGGCTGAGACACAGGAGGATCACTACAAATCTGAGCTGTGTAGTGAGACTGTACCAAATAAATAAGTAAATAAATAAAAGATTAAAATAAAATTTTAAAGATAGGGTAACTATTATAAAATCTCTTTAAATCAGATTCATTTTTATATACTGTCTTCTCTAATAAACTGATTGAATAAATTTACTGATTCATATTAAAGAATAGGAAAGGTGAATCTTTGCCTTACAGCAAGATACCAAACAAGGTTTAAAAAGGGAATTTCCCTAAGTATAGTTGCTCAAGTTTGATTTAAGAGTGTTGACTCTACATGGAGCTTCTTGCATAAAGTGTGGGAGGTATGTGCCTGTGTAGTGTGTGTGTAGAAATACACACGTGTGTCATGATGCACATTTAGCTAAATATTTTCCTGACCTGCACACATATCAAGTATACTAAGCAAGTGATGCTGGGCTTAGATTCCTACCAGCCTTGCATTTCTGAAACCTTTTTTAAAAATCTATTTCAATTGATCTTCTGCTGATAATCTAACATATGCCCTTGGGAGGCCTCTAAGCACCCTTCATCAATCATCCATTTTCTACCCTCCTGGGCCCCCGGAAGTGCATGGCTCTGTAAGCATTTCTCTAGATTCAAAGGATGGGTAATGTGGTAGAATTCCTCTCTACTGCCTTGGAAATTTAAGCTATTTGTCCCTGTGATTTGTGTGCCTGAGGTTTCTTGTATTCTCTTTCTTTAGCATTTTAAATGCCATGCATGCCTAAAAATGGAACTGTGAATGCCACCTACCATAAAATCACTGTTTTGAATGAGTCAGCACTGAAATAACCTTGCATTTCCCTTTTGACCTATGTCTTTTAAGAGCCATTTTTAAAAAATCCCTAGTGATATAGTTCGTTGTCCGTGTTAAGATCCTTATCCCATAGGCAACCCGCTGGTTTTGTATACAAGGTAGAGAAATAATGCCGAGCAAGGATGGTGTCTGTGACCCTCGTGCTGGGGGTCAAGAATGTTGCTGAGCCAGACACCGCATTTCTGATGCTTTCAGGTGAGTGGCAGTGTGATGAGTGTGTACAGCGGAGACTTCGGCAACCTGGAAGTGAAAGGAAGCATTCAGTTTGCGCTGGACTACACAGAGGCACTGAAGGAGCTGCACGTGTTTGTGGCCCAGTGTAAGAACTTAGCTGCAGCAGACGTTAAAAAACAACGTTCAGACCCGTGAGTACATCTTGGAGTTACAGCACCTACTTTCTTTCAGTTTGAAACTATCAATCCAATAGGAAGTAGTAAGGAGAGAAAGTAATCAAAGACAGGGTCTGTGGGTCTGTGTGACCCACAGTATTAAGAGGAATATTTAAAAAGTTGAGGGGCCTGGGGGGATAGCTCAGTAGAATAAGTGCTTGCCTGGCAAGCACAAGGTCCTGAGTTCAATCCCCAGTACCGCAAATAAGTAAATAAATAAATGAATAAAAAGTTGGAGGGAAGTGTGATTTTTATTGTGCTATGTCAAACCCAAAGGTTTTTGCTTAATGTCATTCATAGATAGATAGATAGATAGATAGATTATTTTATTTTATTTTGAAAATTAAAAACAAAAGAACAAAAATCAGAAACAAAGACAGATTAACATTCTTTAAAAAAAATTTTTTTGCACCAACCATGGCTTGATTAAATGTGTGCCAAGACTGATTTTTTTTCAGTAACAAACACTTTAATAAAACTACAAGCACCAAAGTCTTTCCTCAATAAGAAATAAACCAACAGATTTAAACTCTGTTAGAAATTTGCCCCCACCCCTTACACACATACTCACTCAGGCCAAAGGAAAACAATGAACTCAGGAAATTTCCTTTAAAAATCTTCAGAACAATGCTAAGTGATTCATTCCACTAAAATCTCTTTAAAGGTTAAAAGTATAAAGGTGTTAGTGGGAACATTTGCTAATTACAGCTTTTTGCAATGTTGTGAAATAATTGCTATGGTCAGTTTTCATTGTGTTTTTAAAAACAGAAGACGGGGCCAGGAGATGGCTCAGTAGAATAAGCTTTTGCCTGGCAAGTGCAAGGGCCTGAGTTCAATCCCCGGTTCTGCAAAAAAAAAAAAAAGAAGAAGAAGAAATAGAGGAAGGAACATTGCTTTTGCACTCTCTGACCGTCTCGTCTGTTTGCATCTCTCTTTTAGATATGTAAAGACCTATTTGTTACCAGACAAAGGCAAAGTGGGCAAGAAGAAAACACTTGTGGTGAAGAAAACCTTGAACCCGGTGTTTAACGAGATTCTGCGGGTATCTATTGGTTCTCTACACAGGAAAACCCTAAATGCGAGCTGTAGGTTGTGGTAGCTGTGCCTTCTTGGGTCTATCCGCACAGGCACTCACCAAGGGAGAAAACGGAAAGGAATGAGGGTTTCCTGCGAATGTGCTTTGTATGACGTGATAGGGATGGAGGTACACACGCTCTCCGCGTTCCCCGCGCCCCGCCTGCTGGCAGCTATCACCTCCACCTCCGTGTCACACACACAAGTGAAGCTACACGTCGCAGACTGGTGAATGAAGCTTAGAGAAATAAGTAAATTTGCTTGAGGATGTACCGTGGATAACGTTTAGTGTTACAAGCAGAATTCTCTTCTACGGCACAATTCTGATCACTATTTTTCTGCTTAAAATCTTTCACATTCATCCTTTACAACACGCACAGACCCTGTACAACCTAATCTCCATCCTCACCTTTTTCTCAGAATCTTTTCTCTAAAGGGCGGAGGAGATAGCTCAGTGGCATAAATGCCTGCCTGGCAAGTGCAAGGTCCTGAGTTCAATCTCTGGTACTGCAAAAAGAAAAAAAAAAAAATCTTTTTTCTGGTCATTCTATATTCCCTTCTGTACTTTGAAGAAAGTAAGTTTTGTTTTCTTTTTTTAAAAATGTATTTAGTATAGGGTCACACTACACAGATCGAACTCACACTGTTTTGAGCCTCCCAAAAGCTGGGATTACAGGCTCGCACCACCATGCTCAATCTCAGTTGCCATCTCAGTGAGCCCCTGGGGTGGGGCCAGCACAGCGTGCCCGGATTCGGCCCCTGCAGTCTGCCTAAGCAGGTGCTTTAATCTGCTGAGCTGTCTGGCCAGCTCTTGAAAGTACACTTTCTTTCACTGGAGTTCCTTTCTGTTCCTGAGGCTGTGGTAGTGTTCCGCACATTCTTTCTCTAACCAGCTCCTAGACACTCTTCAATGCTTATTCATAGAGCCTGCTCTTAGTAGCTTTAATGACATTGCTTTACCTGAGCTTGTTCTAATACTCAGCACTAGACTTATTTCGTTTAATTTTCTACCTTGACACTAAATTTCAAGAACCCTGAGGGCAGGAACTAATGCTGTGATGTACATACACCATCCCCCTGGGCAAATGGCATGTCTGAACCTCAGACCTGAAATGGAAAAGTGACAGTTTTGGGACCTGAAAAAGGGAAATAATAGTAGTTACCTACTTCAGCAGTTGTGGACAGCAGGGGAGTAAATGTGTGAAGTGACTGGCACCCAGTAAACATTAATAAACATTGATCAGTGGGATAGTGTGCAGGATAAGGACCAAAAAATATTACTGGAAGGAATGATGTATGGGCAGGTGAATGGAGAATATGCCTCATGAAGGTACCCACGTTCTTTTTTCTCCTCCTCCTCCGAACTAGATTATGCTTGCTCTGTGGTGGTTAACAGATCATTTAAAAATTTTTAGTTTTAACTAAAAATATAAGAAATATTATTTTTGTATCTTTATGAAAACTCTTAAATTTTTGATTATCCTTTGGGAAAAGAAGAAACAGTGAAAAGAACTCTCAATCTTCTGCGGCTAGATTAGGGACTTATAGATTTTCTTTTCTTTTTCTTAAGAGTAGAAAATATTTACTAGGGGAAAGAAAGCTTCTGTCCAAGAATGTGAGTTCAATCCCTGGTTCCANNNNAAAAAAAAAAAAAAAAAAAACCAAGACAGAGACAGAAGGGGGGCCCACGCAGGTTGTTCCCCTACTTGTGAATTTTCTATAGCGAGTTTTTGCTTTGTTTTTGAGGCAAAATCTTGCTTTATAGTGTAGACTGGGCTTGAACTCACTGCATAGTCCAGGCTGGTCTTGAACTCAGGGCAATCCTCCTCACTCAGCCTCCCGAGTGCTAGAATTACAGGCATGTGCTACCATGTCTGGCTTCTGTAGCCAGCTTTTAATTACCATTTGACTATGACATACCCCTATGTCAGGCTATTCAGGCTATTTCTGGATCAGCTACTTCAACCCTGTACTCAGGAAAAGCCAGCTAGTTTACATGGTAGACTCAGAGAAAGGCAGGTTTACTGCCACCAACAGGGACATTGAAGCAGTAGGTCGTAAAGCCAGATGGACGCTATTTTTAGAAGTACTATTATTCCTTCCATGATTACATATAATCAAGGTTTGACTGTATTTGAGATGAAAAATTTTAGGATACCAACCCTTGTCTGCTTGACCATGTGAAGCTGGAAAAAAAATAAGTTTATCTGTTTTTTGTTTTTTGGGTTTTTTTGGTAGAATCGGGGATTAAACTCAGGCCCTTGTACTTGCCAGGCAAGCACTTATTCTACTGAGCCATCTCTCTGGCCCCTTATCTGTTTTTTGAAAGTCATCTTGTCCTTGTGGGGTGTTGCCAGTGAAAAGCGCCCACATGGGTGGGGTGGTGTGTGGGAACGCTGCACTCTCCCCTCGGCTTGGCCGTGAACCTAAGAGTACCCTAAGGAACGAATATGTTTTTAAGAGTACCTTATCCCCAGGTAGAAAACAGAACTGGAGTAAACTTGATTGTCTTTTTAGAGTGAGTTTGATGTCTGTTGTGTCTAGTCTAAAAATATCCAGCAAAATTGAATGATTGGCTTTTTAGAAAACCACTACCCACTAGGATATTTGAGCCCAGCTCTGCTTTTCCAGAGAGGAAAGAACGTCCGCTTTTATGAAAGATGGATTTTAGCTCTTAGAAATAGGACACTTAGAATAAGGTGACTTTGCAACATTTGGGGGACTTGAAACCTAATGGATGTGGAGAAAGTCTGATCTTCACGGCTGACTTTCCATCTCTGTGTCATACGCTGGAATCAGGTAATGTTAGTCATCATTTTAACTTTCCTCTTTGAACTCCAGTATAAAGTTGAAAAACAAATCTTAAAGACACAGAAGCTGAATCTGTCTGTCTGGCATCGGGACACGTTTAAGCGGAACAGCTTCCTCGGGGAGGTGGAGCTTGACCTGGAAACATGGGACTGGGACGACAAGCAGAATAAACAGTTGAAGTGGTACCCCCTAAAGCGGAAGGTAAGCTCCAAGGCTCTTGGCTGGTTGTCGGGTCGGTTAGTTGGTTGGCTGGGCTTGGTTGGCTTGTGGCCTGCTGTCTTGCAAAAGGCTGTTGCATTTAACTCAGTCTGATTGTAATTTCGAATCACTTGAAGTCACTGGCCTGTACATTCGACAAAGAGAGAGTAAGAAAGATTAAGGAGATTGCAGGAAGGTCATTTATGTACTTCAGTCCTTTGAATGTGAGGCACACTTGAAGCCTGACTTGTGGTCAGATTTTGATAAGTGTTCGGTGCCACTTGAAAAGAAAGTAATGTTGGATATAATGACCTGTACCAATTAAGTCAACGGCTAATAAAATCTTCTATATCCTTTCTGATTTTATGTCTGTGTACTCTGAATTACTAAGAGAGATATGATTATGGATTTAGCTGGTTGTCTTTTAGTTTGTTATTTGTTTATCTTGAGGTTATCTTACGAAGTATATACATATTTAGAATTGTTTTGGGCTAGCCAGATAGCTCAGTGGATTAAAGCACCTGCTTAGGTAGATGCAGGGACCAGGGCTTGATCCCCAGCATGCTGTGTCAGCCCCGCCCCCAGGTCACACTGAGATGGTAAATGAGACTGGGCATGGTGGCACCCGCCTGTAATCCCAGAGCTTGGGTAGGCTGAAAACAAGAGGATCACTACAAGGCTGATCTGTGTAGTGAGACCCTTTAGACTTTATACTAAATACAAAAAAAAAAAATTGTTTTATTCTGATAGATTAACAGTTTTGTCATTCAAAAATATGCTTTTTATCTCTAGTAATATTTCTTACCTTAAAGTCTATTTTGTCCGCATTAGTATAGCTATGTCAGCTTCTACACAGTTGTAGTTTGTTTCAGTCCCCTAATTTTCAAACTTTTTTAACTCTTATAGTTAAGATATGTTTCTTATAGGCAGTAGTTTTGATTTTTTTCCTTTCTTTTTTGGCAGAACCAGGAATTGAACTCAGGCCTTTGCGCTTGCCAGGCAAGCACTTATTCTACTGAGCATCTCCCCAGTCCCTTAGATTTGTTATGAATGCAAGTGTAGTTTTCTTTGTATCTATCTTGTTTTGTGTTTACTGAGCTTCTTGCACCTGGATCTTGATATCTTTCATTAACTTTGAAGATCTCTCAGAAGCTCTTCCTTCAAAAACTGATTTTCTCCACATTTTCCCAAGCCTTTCTGGAACTTCTAAATACATGAACACTCTACCTCGTAACTCATCTCATTTCTATATTGTATATTTTTTCTCTACGCTTCAGACTAGTTTTTCCTAACCTGTCTTTCAGGTTAATAATTTAACCTTCTTCTAATCTGCAGTTTAAGCTCAACTTCAATATAAAATTTATGTATTCATATGAATATCTTCATTCAACTCCATTTTGCTTTCATTTCTCTCTAGAACATTATCTTTGTAAACACTGTAGTCACAAGCGAGGCGCAGTGGTGCCTCCCTGTAATCCCAGTACTCAGGAGGCTGAGGCAGGAGGATAGCCATGAGTTTGGGGCAACCTTTGGCTACACAGCAAGTTCAAGCCAGCCTTTACTATATAAAGGGACCCTGTCTCTAAAATGTAAATAAATAAATAAATAACCTAGCCATCACAGTTATTAAAAGTGTGTAGCTTCACATTTTAATAGTCATTTGTGAATCTCTTCTCTATTTCTTGTTAAATCCTAGTTTGATCACTTGGTCCTTGGTCTTAGTGGGGCTGCTCATCGTTCATTGTATGCGAGAAAACTTGAGGGATAACTGGTTCTATTCTCCTAAGAGAACAGAACCGACCACCCTAACCTCTGCTGGGAATGAGACCACCCTAACCTCTTCTGGGAATGAGCTGACTTGAAGGACAGATTCAGTTTTCTGGCCTCGTCTTATTTGCTGGAATTTCTAGCCTGCAGCTCTTTTGGATCTCAGCTGAAAGCCTACGGAAGTGGCTCGGAAGTTTTAGAATGCATCTGTGCATCAGAAGGACTGGGCGAAACGCAAGTTCTGCGACCCAGCCCTCGAGGTTTCTGATCCAGTTAGCTCTGGGTCTACGCAAGAGCACGCACGGCTTTCACGCTGCAGGCAGCGTGGACGCTGCTGAGCTCCAGACCACGCGTTGAGAACTACTGACGCAGGGCAGTTTCCCAGCAGTGGTGCTCCTGAGCGGGCTGTGGATTCCAAGGTTGTTCCCCAGCCCCGTGAGACCACCGAAAGCCCTGCTCAGCCTGCCAGTGTCGCTTAGCTGGGCCTTGACGTTCTCGGTTTGGCACTAGGTAAAAAGGAGCTGAGGTTTCAGATTGAGAATCAGAGAAGAACGCTAGGCTCTGCGATCTTTCCCGTTTAGCTAGCCCAGTGCTCGGGAGGCTGAGGCAGGAGGACGCTGAGAACTCAAAGCAGCCTGAAGGACAGCGCAAAGCCCTAGCGAAAACACAAACAAAAACAACTTGTCCGTTCGCATCTTTTTCGGTTTCAGTAATTCTTTAACATCTTTGAACTGATTATTTTAATACTGCATTTTTACTTTTTCTCAGTGTCTGGGTGGGCTTCGTCCCAGCTAGAAGTGATACATACAAACAAATGTGGTGTCTCTGCAGTGTGATCAAAAAACACAGTGAATATGAAACCATTTAAAACCATTTATCGCAGTAAAAGACAAATTGCCACTAATGGCCCTCGCTTCCAGCCCAGCCTGCGTTCTCCCGCTTCCTGCAGCTGCGCGACCTGCTGGCACACAGACCTGACACCCACAACTTGCAGGAGTGGAGGGTTAGTCTGAGTCACTCATGGCTTCTAGGGATTTAGCTCAGTCAGCTGGCTCCGGGGCAGAGATGTCCTTGTGGAAGGGCCTGACAGCCAAGATGCGGGCGGTGGCCGAAGGGCAGCGCAGGAGAGCAGTCCTGGCAAGAAGGGTCTAGAGTAGCCCCAAGGCCACACCCCAAGGCCCACCCAGACACGCCCGGGCCAGGTCCCAAAGCCGGTCAGGAGGATTCGCCCCTTAACCACCACAGGCATCTTGGGTTTAAGCAGCCTCCGTTAGGTTTCTGATCATACCCCTTTGCAATCGAGGCCCTCACCGACCAGAGTTTGAATGTAAGACCATCTCTTATGCCTGAAAGTAGCATACTTTTTAAAAATTAGTATCCAGTCTTCATAATTCTTACAGACTCCTATGCAATAAGTCTCTAACAGTTAGGTTAACACAGCTTTGAAGAAACAAGATGGCGCCCTGGGTGAATGACCAAGAAAATGTGCGCGTCCTGACAGAAGTGAACATTTTGGAGGCACCTTTTGCATCTCAAAGCAAAACATTCTGATTTCTTGACCATTTTTAAGACTGAAAACCTTGAGATATTTTTTAAGCATCCTGTGAGTCTTCCTAAGATATACAACATTGCTTTTCCAGCTATAAAAACAACAGCCTGTCTCTTACACAGAGGTAATTTTGAATTCAGGACACTCGCAAATGATACATCGTCCCAGAAATGGCCTGACGGTTCTGTAACAGAATACCCATGAACTAGACTTGTGTAGCTCTGGGTCTCACAATCACTGACATTCCTGTTTTTCAGACAGCACCGGTTGCCCTTGAGGCAGAGAACAGAGGCGAAATGAAGCTCGCGCTCCAGTACGTCCCAGAGCCACTTCCTGGTGGGTAGACTTTCTAGTCACGTCCATGCTCTTCCTTATTCAGAGGTCGTGTGTCTTGACACTGCTGTGATCAGAATGGAGCTTGAGGAATCTCTTTCCTGGGTGGGAAGAATTCATGGGTGCTCCCTAAAAAATTGGAGCTCACTGATCCCCCACTCTGAGAGTCTTATTAAGAGGTAAAGTGCTCTGGCTCAAGTTTACTATGTCATCCTTGACTTTGGGGCCTCAGATCTTCCTGCCAGGAGCAAAAATTGGCAGGCAGTGACTGCCAGCCCTGCACTGTCTCCCAAGCGCGTTCCCCCAGTGTGTTCTCCTGTATGAATGTTATGACTGAAATCAGGGATTTCGGGCTCAAATGTTGTTAGTAACCAGGCAGCAAAACAAGGCATATGAAGAAAATAATAGATGCTAAGGGCAGTAGCTGAACTAAGAAAAGGTATTCTAACTAAGGTTTTAAAAATTTGAAGGGTACAGGGCATGGCGGTGCACACGTGAAATCCCAGCACTCGAGAGGCCGAGGCAGGGGGATCACTGCAGGCTCAGGGCCAGCCTGAGCTATCTAGAGAGATAATGTCAGTCAAAGGAAAAAAAAAAAGAAGGGCAGGCAAAGCATGCATTTGGGCCAAATTGCTGCTAGACCATCATCTTGTGACTTTTGGGTCTTCCTAAAAGCCAAGTTCGTTCACATATAATTTGTATCCGATAGTTTATGGCCAACATGCATGAAAATGCCAACCTTACATCCTTTTTTCCTGGTTATCGCTTGCTAGTTGAGAAACCCAGGGAATTGTGTGTTACCATGAGTTCCACCTTGCCTGCGTTTTTGTCCATGTAGTTTTTCTTCCCTGGAATACCGTTCTCTTATCCTTGACCTGTCCAGATCTTAGATGAAGCCCCATGTCCTTCATGAAGTCTTTTCAAAAAATATATATATATATTTTTTGAAAAAACTTCATATATATATATATATATATATATATATATATATATATTTTTTTTTTTTTTTTTTTTTT
>NDGN011446957.1:0-10617 GCA_002564285.1 Tympanoctomys barrerae
GGAGATAGCTCAGTAGAATAAGTACTTGCCTGGCAAGTGCAAGGTCCTGAGTTCAATCCCCGGTACCAAAAAAAAAAAAAAATCTTAAAAGAGGTACACGTGTGGAGTAAAAAATTTATTCTAGAGGGCCAGGGATGTAGCTTAATGGCACAGTGCCTGCCTGACAAGCTCCAGGTCCTGAGTTCGATTCCTGGTACCAAACAGAAAAATTATACTGGATTTGAGAACTTTTCTCTACTTGCTTATTTAATAATGGTGTGTGTGTGTGTGTGTGTGTGTGTGTGCGCGCGTATGTATGTGGGCACTCGCACATGTGTGTCTGAGTGCAAGGGTCATCAGAGCCCTGAGGAAATCTTGTTCCAAGTCATAAAGCTACAGCCTGGAAACCACTGTAGGCCAAAACCACCTGGGACACGAGAACAAGGTTACAGAGACAGAGACAGAGAAGGGGGAAGAATGCATGCAGGAGACTTCCCAAGTGATTTCCTTCTGAAACTGTTCTGAAAGCTTCTTGCCTCCAAAGTAGAGAGGGACTTGTTTGCCACACCCCAGCAGCCAAAAGGGCAGGGACTGGTGGTGGTCAGTGACATGCTTCACCTCCTGTCTAAGGAGCAGGGACAAGTTTTCCACTGCTGGGGCGGTAGCTGGAATCCCAGGGCCCCTGCCACACGCTGAGCCCACATACCTTCCTCCCACCTCCTCCAGAGCTGTGCGGATTCTGCTGGTGGAAGAGCGAAAGGTGGGGGACAGTGTGTTGGGTAGCACTGGGCTGTTCTCACTCATGCTTGTAGCCCGGGGAGCGGGAGGCACTGCACCAGGAACTGGGGAGAAAAGAGGGTTGGAGTGGGCCACAGGAGCCCCAGATCTCTTCATTTGGCCTAAGAGTAGCAATCAGAGCACGTGGCGAAAAAATCTTTGCAGCACCCTCATCCCAGGAACCCCCATTTAACACTGGGAATGTAGAGGGTGTAGGTTCACGGAGAGTAGCTGAGAGCGGGCCAGCGGCCTGCAAAGGCCAAGAAGAGAGAATAAAGCACTGATGAATCCCTGGGCAGGGCCTTGGACACAGGACACTTGAATTCCATTTTGTTTTTTGAGACAGACTCTCACTATGCTTGTAGTTCTGGCTGGCCTCAAACTCATGGCGATTCTCCTGCCTCAGCCTCCTGGGTGCTGGGATTATAGGTGTATGCCACCATACCCGGAAAGACTTGAATTCTGTTCTAGTAAACACCAGAGGCCAGACAAAACCAGATCTGAGTGATTCTGAACCCCAAACACTGCTTTTCCAGCCACTCCACTAGATGGCCTTTGGACGAAACACCCACCAAGAAGAGTAAAGTTGAGGCCACTGGTCCCCAGCCTTCAAGGGCCCCATTGCTCTGGGGCCGCTGTCCCACTCACCCAGGGAGCAGGGCCGGCTGTCGGGTTCGTCAGGACAGGCGCACACAAAGCCCGAGGCTCGGGCAAAGCAGAGGTGGGTGCAGCCACCGTTGTTCACCCCACAGGCATTGGTCCCTGGAGGCACAGAGCAGATCAGCATCTGGGCCGAGACGGAATCAGGTCTCCCGACTTAGCAGGGCCCCACTTCCAGGGACAGCAGGGAGAGGAGGAAAACATGAGCCAAGAGGCTCCCAGGTGGCCCCCAGCATTCAGATCACTGGCTGTCCTTGGGCAGCCACAACCTGTTCTGCCGAGGGTGAGGAGGGAGGCTCGGAAGCCGGGCCCACCTGTCTGCCGCTGGGGGGACACCACGATGATGTCCATGAGCCCCTCCACATTGGCCAGCACCGTCTCCTTGTTGCGGCCTGAGTACTTGTCAACACGCTGGATGGACTTGGTCTGCCAGTCTGTCCAGTAGATCCATCTGTCCTGCTGCTCGTGGGGATGCCAACGAGAAAAAAGGAGCATGGAGCCGTCAGACCCTGGGCAGCTTCTGTGCCTGTGCACAGGCTGTGTGCGCTGCCCAAGGCCGAACCCCTGTGTGTGCCCCGGAGATGTTCCCAAACTCATACACCCTACCACCCCCTGCTCTGCCCTGTCCCCGACCTGGCAGTCATTTCTGCATGGGAGATTCAATGTACCATGGTGATCTGTGTACCTGTCTGTCTGTCTGTCCCTCCCCAGCCAACAGGAGTGAACTTGGGGGTCGTCTAGCCCCCTGCTGTTAAGAATGGGCCCTTCTCAGAGCTCTGGCCCAAATCCTCTACTAAACATCTCCAGGCAGCTTCCTTCTGATGCAATGGAGACGAAATTCTCAACCCAGGGATTGAAGGGGTGGTGAAGATGGCAAAAATGACATCTAAGAGTAATCAAGATGCTCAGAGGTAGCACGCATTTAGTGTCTGCTTCGTGCCAGGCTCTGTGCTAAAGCTCTGGAGGATACTTTAATAACCCATTTTGTTTTCTGTACCACTGAAGGTTAGTGGTCCCATTCTTTTCTTTTTCTTCTCTTTTTGAGGCAGGGTCTCGCTAAGCAGTTCAGGGTGGACTAGCGCTTACTTTTTAGCCCAGGCTCGTCTTGAACTCGCCAGAATCTTCCTGCCTCAGCCACGCCAGTGCTGGGATGACAGGAGTACACCCCACGCCCAGCTGAGAGGTTCCATTTCTTGTTCAAAGTCACACATTTAATAACACAGATCACACTTGAACCCAGGTCCTTGGATCACTGAGGGCACTCAGACTCTGACCGGCCGGATGCCTGAAAACACTGGCTTTTGCCACTTGATCCTACCTCAACTAAGTCGGCTGCCTCAACTCTGGCATGAGGATCAAGCAGGGAACTCATCAGAATGCGTATTCCTAGGCCCAAGGACCGGTACTGTAACAAGCTCCAAGCAGATTCTACACACCACTGGGAGAGCCACCCCTGGGGAGGCTAGGACACAGGGCTGTGGGGCAGAAACAGCACTTGGTGTCCTGGGACGCAGAAGAAACACCCCCATCGGGAGGCTCAGTGACCTCTCTCACCCCGTACCTGCGTGAGCGCGAAGGGATGGGACACGTGGCTGACCAGGACCTGCCGCAGCTTCCCGTTGAGGTCGGCGCTTTCAATCCGGTCCAGGTGTGCATCTACCCAGTAGATCCTGAGAAGCGAAAGGGAGGTGCGCGGCTGCCCCAAAGGCCGACCTGGGAGCCCAGCACTTTCTACAAAGAGTGATCGAGCTCAACTGGTACGGCTGCGAGCAGGAAGGCAGCACTAGGGATCCGGGTCCCCAGGCTGAAGAGGCAGGGTAAGACTCACAGTGAGGAGGCACAGGAAGCCTAGCGCCCTCCGGAGTCATGCTGGACCCCTCCTCAGCAACCGGGTCTACCTCGGACTCCTGCCATAATAGCTAAGCCACAATTCTTTGCTGCTGGCAACACTTCCTTTTTGTTCACTCCCCTACTCCAGGCTCGGCCCCGTCTCCTCCTTGGCCCACCTCCTCCCAGGAGGCCTACCTGCGGGTATCGTAGTCCAAGGTGAGGCCGTTGGGCCAGCCCAGGTCTGTGTTGATGAGGACTTTGCGCTCTGAGCCATCCAGGTTCGCCCTTTCGATCTTGGCAATGTGGCCCCAGTCTGTCCAGAAGAGGTACCTGGGACACAGCAGTGGCGTCACATTCAGGGCATGGGAGATGGCACCCAGAGGTGAACAGGACAAGGGATGAGCCAATGCCATTTTTTTTTAGTACAGAGTCTACCGGGTCTCACTATGTACATCAGTGATCCTCCCGTTTTCAGCCTCCCAACTGCTGGGATTACAGGTGGGTGCTACCACGCCTAGTCTCATTCGCTGTCTCAGTGCGCCCCAGGGGTGAGGCTGGCAGGGCATGCCGGGGATCGAGCCCCAGCCCCGACTGCTGTGCTCTGCCTAAGCAGGCGCTTTAGTCTGCTGAGGAGCCAATGCCATTTTTATCTCAGCATTCCTGCCAAGGGCCTGTGTTCTCCTTGCCCACAAGCTTACCCTTTCCTGGGGAACACAGCAATGGCCCGGGGCTCATCCAGACTGTTGTTGATCAGTACTTTTCGGCACGAGCCATCCAGTCTTGAGGCCTCGATGGTGTTTCGGCCCGTGTCTGTCCAGTACAGGTTTCTGGCCACCCAATCCACGGCCAGCCCATCGGTGGTCTTCAGCCCCTGCCCGATCACCGTCTCCATGTTGCTGCCGTTCAGGTCAGCCCGCCTGCAGGCGAGTCCAGGGTTGGGTAATTGACCGGATGGAGCAGGAATACACAGAAACCTGTTCCATGCACAACTGGACCTTTGCTAGACTGTAAGCTCCACCGAGACAGAGATGGTTACCTGCCAGAACCTCCCTTGGCTCCCAGTGTAATAGGTGCTTGATAAATACCTGCAGAACAAATGAGTGGCTTCTGGGGAGGACAGAGATTCCTGCAAATGGGAACTGCAGGGGCTTGGGACCTGGGTCTCGCCAGAGAACAGGTTAGTTGTCCCCTATCTGTCTTTAGGAGCCAAGCATGACTAAGGGGTGACTATAAGAAAGCAGATTTGCCACACCTCTTTGTCCATTTGGACAGAGCCCCACCCCAGGGAACTCCTTAACTACAAACTGTGTCCACCTACCTACTCCTTGCATGACTTGCTTTTTGCTTTCCCCCAGGATTGGATCTAGGACTCTCACTGAGGATTGGATCTAGGACTCTCACACCAATCTATATCCCAACCCTTTATTATTTTGAGACAGGCTCTCTTTCTCTGATTTGTCCAGGCTGGGCTTGAACTTGTGATCCTCCAGCTTCAGCCTTGAAAAGCGCTAGGATTAGAGGCATGCACTGCCTTGTGGAGCTCAGCATGCGATTCTAACATTCACCTGGGAGTTGGGGGAGATAAAGACAAATAGTCCTCGCTGGGCGTAGTGGTGCATGCCTATAATCCCAGCACTCAGGAGGCTGAGGCAGAGGATGGTTGAAAGTTTGAGGCCAGCCTGGGCTACAAAGTGAGCTCATGGCCAACCTGAACTGCATGGCTACACCCTGTCTCAAAAACAGAAAAACAATTTTTAAAAAATTTTTTAAAAAAGACAAATAGGGGCCAGGGAGATAGCTCAGTGGAATGAGTGCCTGGCTGGCAAGCACAAGGTCCTGAGTTCAATCTCCAGTACTGCAGGAAAAAAAAAAAAAAAAAAAGACAAGCAGCCCTATTCCCCACTCCAGAGTCTCTGTCATGCTAAGCTGCTCTTAGTGGTAGCGCAGCACTGTGTTAACAGTGCTGGAATCAAATTTAAAGAACAGCAGGGCACGGTGGCAGCCCGTAATCCCAGCACAGGGAGGCTGAGGGAGGAGGAGCTCGCTGTCAGTTCAAGTTCAGCCTGGGCTACATGGTGAGACTATCTCCAGAAACGGTAACTTTATAAACCACCCCAAGCCTTAACATTAAGCCAGGGCTCCTGCCTAGCAACAGGGACTATCCTTGAGTGGGCCTTAGGGAATCCCCGGAGCTACCTCAGGGCCTAGCGATAGATATGGGAGGCTACGTCTCCAGCCTAACTTTACCTGTCTTAAAATATTTATTTTACATACTAGGTTTCCTTATACTCTTTTTAAAAATTATCTTGTGAAAAGGCAAAACAAAATTTTATAAGAAAATAAGTGTAAACATGTATATATGTATATATATATATATATATATATATATGTTTTCTTATACTGCTAGTTTATCTTAGTTCACGGACAACAAAGTTTTGCATTATCTGTTTCTTCCATATACTCTTTCTTTCTTTCTTTTCTTTTTTGCAGAACTGGGGATTGAACTCAGGCCTTTATGCTTGCCAGGGAAGTGCTTATTCCACTGAGCCATCTCCCCGGCCCCTGATACTCTTTCTTGATTATTATTTTTTTTTATTTTTTGAGACAGGGTCTCTCTATATAGTACATGCTGGCCTTGAGCTCACCATGCAGCCCAAGCTGGTTTTGTACTCAGTGATCTTCCTGCCTCAGCCTCCCAAGTGCTAGGATTACAGTTATGCCTGGCTCTATTTTTTTTTTTTTGAGATGAGGTCTTGTTACATTGCCCAGGCTGGCCTATACTTCATGATCCTTTTGTTCTAGCTCCCATGTAGTAGGGTTTCATATCACCTTTAAATAAATAAAATAAAGCTTGGGAGCTCTGCTCTGAAAGATAACACAATATAGTGAAGAAGGCAGAGTTAGAACTCACCACCCAAACTGCCGAGTCTCTGGGGTTACTTCAGGTCAGCATAGGCCCTGACCCCACCCGCGAGGGGCAACCTGTGTCCTCCAAGGCTCCAGGGAGCCTCTACCTGATCACATCCAGGAAGACATCTGTGTAGTAGACCTTCCCGTCCACACTATCATAGTCCAGAGAGATGACATTGTTGAGCTCAGGCACGGGGACATGCACATCGGTGTGGTCGCTGGTGTCCAGGGAGATTCGCCGGATGGAGCCTCGGCTGGAGAACAGCAGGTAGGTCTCAGGGGAAGGGTCGCAGGTCCTGCCATCCGCCTTCAGCTGGATGCCGGTGGGGCAGGCGCAGGAGAAGCCAGAAGGCCGAGGCAGGCAGAGATGGGAGCAGCCGCCGTTCCTCGAGCCGCACTTGTTAAGCCCTGGTGGTGAGAGGGAAGCACAAGCATTCACACCCGGCCTTGAGCCGTGCCTGGCTCTCACAGAGTTTCCTGGATTCAGAGTCTGTCAGGGGTAAGACAGAAGCATCTCTAAGAGCCCTTTGGAGGAGACAACATTGTGCAGCTGAAGCCAGCCATCCCCAAAGGGAGCCCCGCCTGCTCCTGGAAGGAGGCTGAGGCAAGATCCACAGTTCAACGCTCTAGTAACCAGGAAGCTATCTCAATGGCACAAGCACTTGCCTGGTAAGCTCAAGGTCCTGAGTTTGATCCTCAGTACCAACCCCCCCTCCCAAAAAAAAAAAAGACACCCAACCAACCCAAACCAGAGTTCCATGCTCTGGGTATATCTCTGCTGTGGAGGAACCCCTGAGGAGCCCCAGAAATCCAGTGGCTCTACTCACAGCCCAGGGGTCTTCTCACCCAGCGGCTGTGTCCGGTCTACAGCCTGGATGTCCATGAGGCCTGGCAGGTTGGACCTCACCAGGATGACATTGCTGCCAGTCCCCTTGTCAGCACGGTGGATGCTACGGGTCTGCCAGTCAGTCCAGTAGATGTAGGAATCCAGCAGGGTGAGGCCATAAGGGTGCTGCACTGGCGACACCAGTGTGTGTCGACTGCCGCCATTCAGGTCAGCGGCCTCAATGCGCTGCAGGAGAAGTAGGGGATGCAGGGTATGGGGTTGGGTGGGGAATCCCAGCTGACCAGGATTCTCTGGGAGCTCTGGAAGGCTCCCAGAAGCAGCAGGCTGGGTTCTTACCTCAGTGTGGGCATCGGCCCACAGCAGCTGGGAGCTGGCTTTGTCTACCGTCAGCCCATTGGGCCAGCCGAGGTTATTGCTGATAAGCACAGTGCGCTCAGAGCCGTCCATGGCAGCCCGTTCCAGTTTGGCATGCTCCCCCCAATCTGTCCAGTACATGAGCCTGGGGGACAGAGGGACATGCTGAGCCCTGGGAACTCCAAGGACACAAATCTTTGTTTTCCAGCTCTGAAACACATGCTTTCTGTGTTGGTTTGTTGGTTGGTTTGAGACAAGCTGTGTAGTCCAGGCTGGCTTGACCTCACTTTGTAGCCCGGGTTGGCCTCCTACTCAGGGATCCTCCTGCCTCAGCCTCTCAAGTGCTGGGATTACAGTATGCACCATCATACCCATTTCAAAACTCACGCTTTTACTATAGTATTCTGCCACCCACTCAAAGTCACAAAGGAGGGGAACAACATCCCTGTGACACATGATCACTCTCCACTGTCTCCCCTCCCCCATCATATCCCAGCTCAACTGACACCCCCCCCCACCAAAGTGACTGAGCCAGCTCTCACCCCATCTCGTGATACAGCACAATAGCCCGTGGGCTGTCCAGGTTTTGCCACACCAGCACCTTCCGCATGGACCCATCCAGGTTCCCTACTTCGATCCGGTTTGTTCCTGTGTCCGTCCAGTAAACTTTGCGGCCAATGGCATCCACCGTGAGGCCATCTGTCGTCTGCAGCCCTGCAGGAAGGCAGAAGAGTACACTGGCCCCTACCGTACGGCAGATGGGCTACTTCCCCAGCTCTGCAGGCAGGCAGATGCTTCCCGGGCCGGGAGCAGGCCCCACCTGTTGTGATGATGTCCTCGTGCCGTGAGCCATCCAGGTTGGCCCGGCTGATTCTGTGCAGCGTGCTGTCAGACCAGTACACTTTTCCTGCAGAGGGAAGGGCTAGCTCAACCCAGGCCTCCCCTCCCACCACAGCGTGCATGACTGCCTCTGCCCTGAGACGCTGAAGTGTGCCAGCGAGCCCTGTACCACACAGACGTAGGCAAGGGAAGAGGAGAAATATCACAGACAGACAGAGGAGAGCCTCAAGCTCCACAGCTGACAAGTCCTACGCACAGGGACAGGGCACGGGCAACCCCAGGCTCACAGAGGCGCAGAGGCAGTGGGAAAGGAAGGAGGGCTGCGCCGTCAGGCAGGGACGGGAGGCTGGGTAGGGAGGAGGGCCCCACAGACCTTCCTGGGGGTCCACGCCAATGGCAATGGTGTTCTTCATGGTAATATTGATCGGCACCACCACATCAGCAAAATAAGGGATGTCCAGGGAGACCATGCGTACGTCTATCCTCCTGGCGAAGATGAGGAAACTGTTCATGCCTGTCCAGACGGAGAGAGGAAGGATGATACTCGCTCTAGCAGGGCCGTTCTGAGGGCCTGGAGTCAGGCAAGCTGAGCTCACATGGGGACCCAGCCAGCTTCTAGCTCTATGATCCAGGCAAGACACTGGAATGACATAAGCCTGCTTCTGGATCTACAAAGCTGCTGTTGGGGTTAAAAGAGATCATGTGCATAAAGCACTGGGCAGCAGTCTCACAGGCTCCCAGTGCCATCTCTTTGTATTATTATGAAAGCAGTTCCTTCGAAGGCTCCTTTACCATGAAGCATAATAAAGGCCTGGACATGGTGGTGCATGCCTGTAATTCCAGCACTCAGGAGGCTGAGGCAAGAGGACTGCCGTGAGTTTGAGGCCAGCATATGCGACATAAAGAGACCCTACCTCAAAAAAAAAAAAAACAAAAAGAGGAATCAAAGGACCCCAGGGGGACTTCACAATGTAGGAGGCCCTCAAATTCCCCCAGAGGTCAGAGTTCAAGGGCAAGTCACCCAGGGAAAAAACATGGGTAGCCAGGTCCTGCTCCTGGAACCATCCCATAACGCTGTCATTTAAGTTATCTCTGATCAAATCCATGTTTCCTCAGATGAAAGGAAGCCTTCTCAAGACAAGAGTACATTTTTCCTATATGCACGAAGACCTCACAAGGACCAGGGGCCACTGCCTGTCTGCATGGTTCCCTGAGCCACCCCTGGGTCCCTGTCCTCTTCTGAGGACTTTCAGTCTCTCCCTTAAGCCTCTAGATGGAAGCACCAGGACTCACAACTTCCAGACCACACTGGAGCCCATCTGCTGAGGAGAAAGACAGCTATCCCATCCCAGACAGGCTCCGTCCGGGGCCATGGCATACCTCTCTGACTCACCTGGTGAACACGTCTTGCCATCAGGCAATAGGTTGATGCCTGTGGGGCAGGTACAGCTGAACCCACTTGGATTTGGGGAGCGAAGACAAAGGTGGCTGCAGCCGCCATTCTCCATAGTACATGGTGTGGTCACTGTATGAGAAGGAGGAGGTCAGTGGGACAGGCTAGGGCCTAAGGGGGCTGAGGAGACACCATGGTGGGCTAAGGGAAGCTCACCTGGGGGTCGACGCCGGTGGAAGACGTGGATGTCCATGAGATTCTCCAGGTTCTCCTGCAGAGTCTCCCGGCCCAGCCCAGTCAGCCGGTCAGCGCTCTGGATGCTCTTGGTCTGCCAGTCCGTCCAGTAGATGCGCTGTCCGTAGAGGGTCAGTCCAAAGGGATGGGGCAGCTGGCTTCCGATGAGCACCTGCCCAGGACCCACACCACAGTCATCCCCAGTAGGCTCCAACAGCAGGGAGCAGTAAGCAAAGGCTCAGCGGGGCATCAGGGTGCAGGCCTGCCACTGCCACTGCCCCCTACCATGTGACCTTGACCAAAAAGTAATTACACAGTCTCTTAAACCTTGGTCTACCAAACAGTACCAGCTGGTGACCGGCCCGTGATGGTGCCTGCTCCAACACATGTGATGATTTTAAAAGATCACATATGCCTTACGTAATCTCAAAGGAGCTTAGCACACACGGAAGAGTAGCAGCTTAGCAGTGGACATCTCTATACCCATGCAATCAAACAGCTACAGTGGAACAGGCACACGTCTGTACCTACAGATGAGACATCCTGAGAACTCAGGACACAACTGTACTTACTGTAGCACTCCTTCCTCACATGCATAATCTCAAACTGATCTTAAGGACACCTCTGCCAAACCCTAATAGAGCGGCACGCTAGGAAATCACTGGCTTTACTTTTTCTTAAATGCAAAAGTTAAGACACAAAAAGGCCAAAGAAGTGTTTATTTTTATTTTTTATTTTTTTGGCAGAACCGGGGATTGAACTCAGGCCCTTGTGCTTGCCAGGCAAGCGCTTA